>JAPEVG010000106.1:0-93616 GCA_029747595.1 Trametes cubensis
CTCTTTGTCCCGGTCAAGCGCCCAATACGAGACTGCACGACATGAAACGAGTACTAGTATTTTGATATACACAATCGAAGGCCAATGTTATATCACCTTCCAACCCGACAGAATGATTGCAAAATATAGAATAAATTCGAATTTCGTCATCCTGACGCTCCTTGCAAGCATCTTACAAGGAGCGCGATCTCCGGATAATGTGATTATCATAGATTGTGAGCGTGCAATGATTGCCCACCTTATACCCGCTTGTAACGACATTGTACGTAGATTATATTGCGTTGCAAAATTCGGGACAAAAATGCGATGGAAGTTAGCGGAGCGGCGAGCCCATGTATATTGAGTCGGAGTTCAATTGAGTGTCATCGTCTAGCGCCTGCGAACGTGCCAATGCCATTCCTCCTCCAGGCTCCAGGACCTTCCTGCTTCTCATCGCATCTTTTGCGTTTAGTCCTAATTATCACCGGTGAACCATGAAGAGCAAGAAATCGCATAAGGTACATATATCGTGTGTCCGAGGCCCTTCCCAAGTTTGACGTCGTGTTGCATGTCAGTCCAATAACAAACACCAGCCCTATGCGTCATCCAGTAAAAGAGCACCCACACAACCAGAGCAGGATATATTTTCTGTAATTGCTTCAAGCTCTGCGATTCCGCGACCCGACCATCGTCCATACCTAGACATCCCGAAGAACACTAAGGTCCCCTATCGCGACGTGTGCGAAAAGGTGGCCCGAAACCTCCATCCTGATGTCAAGCCACGCAACGACTGGGATCTCTTGCAGTTGGCCAGCATTCCGTTGCCTGTCAAGCCAGAAGAAGTGTATGTTGCCCTGGACAAGCTGTTCGATGCAACGATGATGGGCCAAACGCATGCTGAGATGATACAAGGAGCTACTTACATGCTCGGCTTGATGGTCGAGCCCACTGGTGTACGTTCCAGCTCTGTGTCAACTCTGGGCAGTTCCCTCATCTCTCCCAATTCAACAGATTAAGCCCTGTCCTGGGGATCAGGACAAGTCCATCCAGATTCGTCCCATTCCCGACAGCAAGTACTCCATCAGGCTCTTCCCGGGCTCATTCACCGACGCCGAGTACTGCATGGACTTTGTTGACAGCGAGACGGGCGAGTCGGTCAATACCCCGTTCGAGTGCGAACTTCACGCGGGACCCGGGGAGACGGACACGCCCTGGATGAACTTCCCGCATTCGATGAGGATTAAGTCGATCGAAGTGGCGCGTGGGCGCAAGTTCAAAGATATCTTGCCCGGCGAGGAAAAGTACATCTTACGGGATGGACAGCAATGCGTGCTGATCCGGCCTGGGAAGCCCAAGATACGATTCACGGTGCCGATACGGAAGCGGCCCCGCAGCGAGCCAGTCAAGGAAGAAGGCACTATATATCTCGACTTTCCAAAGATGATCGAACTCGGCCCGTGATAGGTCACCCGCACATGTATTGCGTCGTCATGCAATCTTCATACACGACACTCTCACTAATCACTGCACTTGGAAGCTCACGGCCTCCTTCAGGGTTTCATCAAACGGCTTGAGTTCCCTGACGAGCACTTGCTGCAAGAGCGGGTCGACGACGTTGAGTTCACTACGCCCGAGCGCCTTGTACGTCGTCGCCCATGTACGCAGGAACTCCTCGCTTGGCTGTCCATCCTTGCCCACGTTCACCCGCACGTACTCGTCCTCGGACGCAATGACAAGGCGGAGGTCGCGGCCAAGTAGAGACGAGATCTTGGCGGCGATTTCTTTGAGTGTGATCGAGCGCGACCCCGTGAGGAGGAGCGTCTGGTTCTCGAAACCGCCCTACACACGCAGTGAGCATCCGCGTGGCGCCAATTGAGAAGAGAACGGTATACCTGTACCATGATCCTCGCCGTGCCCTCACCGAGGTCCTCTCTGCTCACCCACGCGATCCCGCCGTCGCTATAGGGAATGACCGCCTCGCTCTTGTCTTCTGCCGGATAGAAGAAGCGGAGGTAGAACGCGTAGGCCTCGCTGTAGATGCCTTCCCTCAAGATCGTGTACGTCAGCCCGCTTGCCTTGAGATACCGCTCGGTATCGAGATGGGCCTGCATGAGGAAGGCAACGCTGTCACTCGCGAACGCAAGCGAGGTGTAGTAGACATGCTTGACCCCGGCACGCTTCGCGGCGTCGATCGCGTTCTTGTGGTGCTGCACGCGGAGCTCACGCGTCATGCTCGGGTGGGAGACGATGAGGAGCTTGTCTGCACCGGCGAAGGCCTGGTCGAGCGAGGCGGGGTCGCCGTAGTCGCCCCGACGGATCTCGACGCCGGAATCCTTGATCTCCTGGGTCGCGCCCGAGGGGTTGTATAGAGACACTATGATGTCGGATGCTGTAATTCAAAACACAGAACGGTTAGACTCGAGAGACAGATATGCGAATTTGAGCCGCTCTGACGAACCTGGTACGAGTTTGAGGAGGTACTTCAACACTCGCGACCCAAGGCCGCCTGTCGCGCCGGTGATGACGTACTTGGTCATTTCGCCTGAAATACTGGACCGCTCAGTTGCCCAAGAGCAGCTGCAGAAGTGTGTGTCGAGCAAGAGGAACTCGAGGAGTTCTTATACAGCGCATTGCACGCGAGCAGACATCCTCCGAGATCTTACATGATGTCGCCGCTGAAACCGGAGCTGAAATTGAAGCACATTGATCACTCAGCGACTCTTTGCCACAGAGCTTCAACTCACCTCGGTATCCATAGGGTGGGTCACATCGCACTAACCACTTGCTAAACCTGTAGAGCTCGATGACTCAGAGCCCGGCCAATTCCCGGTTTTAGTGCTGACCGAAGTGATTTTCAATGCTAAATGGCGCAATGTCCGGTCGCAGGCAGATCGTTAACTAATCAATACGGGCATGGACGGAGTGCGTTGGTGAAGATGGTCTCCCCCCAGAGTCCAAACAGACGTCCGATGAGAATATATGTTGCGTGACCGATCCGCACGACAGCGTTTCTGGTGCGATCTGAGCTGCACAGATGTATTTGGAGCCCGTGCTGTGCCGTCGAACCCAAGCCTCTATTAGAGCGTCAGTAGAAATACTCAGCTGAAGGGCCTCTGTGCGCTTTGGAAGACGCAACCCGTCGTCTGAGCACTCCATGTCTCCAACCGCCCGTTTTGCAATTCGACACAAAACCACGAGCGGTGACGAAGGAGAGCTCTCTGCTCGGCTGTTCCTGATAAACACAGTAGGGGAATTTCAGCACACCAGAGAATGAATGTGGAAACAAGATGGACGGCGGTGTATAAGCTTTGCGAAGGACTTATCGGTGGCCGGAAGAAAGGCGGCCGTGCCCAGCGAGTCTGCCGACGCAGTGTGACTGTTACAGCGCAGAGTTACGAGTGTGACCGACGCGTTTACAAACGCACTCACATGACCGATCTGCTGGCAGGCTTCAGGCTCGACGACGCGTCTCACATCCTCTTCCTCAACCAAAGTGCACCTTCTAGCCTTGAAGGTGATCCCTGTGGCGACTCTCTCATTTTACAGCAGCTGCATGTTTGATTGATACAGAACTGTTCTTGCGGAGCTACGCATCTGTCAGAACGCATTGAACCTGCCGGGAATGACTCGTGGAACTGCGCGGAAGGTATATGCATAGCTTCAGTTCTAGTTTTACCGTGCAATCTGACGTTGCCTTTCGTTAGAAGTCTGATTTGAGACACCAGCCGTATAAGTCGTCTAGTGGAGCCTCTCAGAAGCCACGGGTCGAACCGTCTGAAGTTGCTGCATCCGCTACTTCGGTTTCGCCCCCATTTCCACGCTTTCCCAGAAATACCAAGATTACTGTTCGCCAGCATTGTCAAAAAATGATCGGATACCTCAATCCAGGTATTGAGCCGCGCAACGACTGGGAGCTCTTACAGTTAGGTGTAAAGCGGTATCAAGGCGGGCAAGCTGAGGTGTACGCTGCCCTCGACAAGGAGTTCAAATTAATGAGTGAGGACGAGGACCTGATGGAAACACAGGAAGACTGGGATTGTGCATTGAACACAGTCTTTGAGCCGACAGGCGTGCGTAATTGATTCGCATCATCCCTGGACATGTTCTAACCGTTTGTTGTCTGACAGATCAAACCGTATCCTGGAGAAGAGGACGAGTGCATCCAGATTCGTCCGATCCCGGACACCAAGTACTCTATCCGGCTCTTTCCAGGTTCTTTCACCGACGCCGAGTACTGCATGGACTTCGTCGACAATGAGACGGGCGAAGCGGTGAATTCCCCGTTTCCATTTGAACTCTTTGCGGGGGGCGGCGAAACGGACACGCCTTGGTTGAACTTTCAGGGATCGATGAAAGTCGCGTCGATCGAACGCATATTCGGTCACAAACAAGGGGAGATCCTGCCGGGGGAAGAAAAGTTCATTTTGCGGGACGGGCAAATGTGTGTGTTGACCCGCCCAGGAAAGCCGAAGATACGCTTCACGGTCCCTATCCGAGTGCACCCCGAGAATCGACCAGTGGAGGAAACGGACGTGATCCATCTCGACTTCCCGAAGAAGATCACACTGGCGCCGTGATATCCTCTGCCCACCATGCGTCTCGCGGCGCATAGTGATCTATGTACTCGTCGATACCTTCATAACTATGTGCACCAATGCATCGCGCACATAGGCATCCGGTTCGGACGCAGGCGCGGTACGATTGCCGTTACTGGGATGTGGAGGCGAAGCCGGTCCCCGACGCGAAGGTCGCCATCATAGCAGCTGTCTTATACTGGTTTTGAGTAGCTCCCTTCGAGCCTTTATTAGGCTTATATATCGTGGCTTCCAATTACAAAACGCGGTACAGGTCTTGCATGGCTTCCCACTGGCATCCGGACTTAGAACCATACCCAGTGGCGGAAGCGATGGTTTAGAGGGAGTGTTAGACGTCGGCGAGCCCGAGGAAATTGAAGTACGTTCTATAGCCGTAGCCATTGTGAGCGCACAATGGGCCGTTTACGCAGAACTGGGCGGTAACAGCGGAGGAGGATGCGCAAGAGGACGAGTGGATTGGTTAGGTAGCTGTGATGTAAGCGGGATGGAACCGCTGCTGTCCACTTGCAAGTGGCAGTCAACGGCGGCCATAATTGCATGTCTCCGGTTCGTCTCGCCATGGCACTTTCCAGCCTTATAGAAGCCTCGCCTGTGCATCCTGGCTGCGTACGGACGCGAGAATGGGCTGGATGACACGAAGATGTTATGGATGTAGCTCTTCGCGGCCCAGTGCCCTGGCGTTTCTCAGACGGCCCTCCTCGCTGTACAAGCGACGAGGCGCTTTCTCGCTGTACAAGTGACGAGATGCCCACCTGTTCCCATGGGTGGATAATATAGCCCGGTGTGGGGCGCCTAAGCCTCTCAATTATCCCGCACCCGTACGCCATCTGCCGACTCAGAGTCTCTTGAGGACACAACGGTGGCATTGAAAGTGCTCCAAACTCTGTGACGTCGGTGTGCGTGGGCGGCCTGAGACTGTCATACTACGAATGTCACCACGATGACGGTGGAGTGCAGCCTCTTCGAGTTTTTTCACGNTCGCGGTGAGGTTTTTCCCTCGGCTTGTACGCAGTAGATCTTTGTTCGTACGAGAGCCACGGTCTACATATATGTCCATATGAACAGGTAGCCGTATTGCGGGATATCGCGTCACTAAACAGATGCAGTACTTTGCAACTTACCCCACTGGCATCATACTAGTAGGACCGAGGGTGAATTCGTGGGCTGGATACGATTACGTACAGTAATAGTGCATTAGCCACGTGTACCGTAGCGCAATCAAGTTTGACCGAAGCACCCTCCTCCTCTTCCTTGAGCCTTCCTCTTCCTCCTCCTCCTCCTGGTGATCCAGAGGACGCCTAAACGCCTGCCAAATCGGGAGAGCGAGGGATTGTGTGGCTGTTCTCACCCGGTTCGTGTGTTCCTGGCGAGTGATGGCTTGGCGGCGGAGCAACATGCCCGCTGCCAGCTCTTTGTGCGGCGTTTGCCCGAGTTTCAGCCATGCAAAACACGCGCCGCTTCCTCAATCCTTGTTCCCAACCGCTACTTGCCTGCGCTCGTCACAGCCTACCATCTGTTCACTCTATGATACCCTGATACTGCCTCTGCTGTCTGAGGCACACGCGGAACTTCGCTCTTGATCTCGCTTCATCAAGTATACCTGAGCTTCGGCATGGACCTGCTGAAGGCCAAAAGAGTGTACCGCTTCATACCCATCGGGGCTGCTGCTACATTGCTGCTGTGGGCCTTCGCTCACTTTGGTGTCAACGATCACTCGCTATACCGTGGACCTCACCATGACGACCGCGATCCTTTCTTCCATCCTCCACATCCACCTCCACCGCTGGGAGATTGGCACTCTCCTCCACCACCCTTCGCAGGTGATCCTCATAGCCATCACGAACGGCCTATAACGAAGTGGTCTAAGCGTGCAGACGCGGTCAAAGACGCGTTTACACATGCTTACCACGGGTACCAAGAGTACGCCGGATCGCACGACGAATTGCTACCAGTGTCCAACGGGTTTGTTGACAAGTACGTGTATCCTACGCCTGAGTCGATATACCCTGGTCTTAACCGCCACGCAGTTTCAATGGCTGGCGCCTGACCTTGGTAGATAGTTTGGACACAATGCTCATCATGGGCCTGCACGATGATTTCCGGAAGACCATACCCATCATGGCCAACATGACGTTTGCTCTCCGAGAGGTGCGCGACGTCGAGAGGTTGATCCTTCGTGACATCACTAATGTACTAGTCTTAAGGGTGCCTACGCGCCCTTTTTCGAAACCGTGATTCGATATCTAGGTGGACTCCTCTCAGCATACGCAATATCTGGAGAGCCCATCTTGCTTTCTCGAGCAGACGATCTGGGCGCTATGCTACTGCCAGCGTTCAATACCCCGCATGGGCTTCCGATGTATGCCGTGAACACCGTCTCGTGAGTAACGTGTGAGAAAACGGGTGGTATACATTGACAGAAATTGGTCTCACAGTGGGAAGACGAGGACGGGTTGGTCGGGCTCTAACGTCCTCTGGTCAGAGGCTCTGAGCTGCCAGATGGAGTATAAGTACTTGGCCCACCTGACTGGCCGCCGAGAATACTTCGATAAGGTTGGTCATGGGCGACATTACTTCAATGTATATTGTTTTCTATCGTGCGTTCTTAGGTGGAGCAAATTATGGGTCTCATGAACGCGGCGCACGTAACGGACAGTCAGTTCCCTACCAAATGGGACATCTCAACGGGCCGACCGCTCAACAGTACGCCTTCGAAGTTCCACGGCATAATCAGAGATCTAACGTCTTCACTTTCCAGAGCAGTTCTCGGTGGGCGCGTTCGCTGATAGCGCTCATGAGTACTTGCTCAAGCAGTGGCTGCTCACTGGTAAATCCGAGTCTAAAGCCCGCGATCTCTGTAGGTACATCCAGTAATCACAAGGATCCTCGACGACTTACGCATAAATTCCGTAGATCTCCGCGACGCCGACGCTATCATTAAGAACCTCCTCTACATCACACGCAACAGGCACCTACTCTACGTCACCGACACGGTGAACTCCAAGCCGAGCCACACCTTCGAGCACCTCTCCTGCTTCCTCCCAGGACTGCTCGCCCTCGGCGCACACACGCTCCCGCTCTCCGACCGCGACCGCGAGCTGCACCAGTGGGCCGCGCAAGGTCTCGCATATACGTGCTGGATCACGTACGCGGACCAGGCCACCGGACTGGGCCCGGACGAGATGCACATGACGCACATGCCTGCGGACGACGCACACCCGAATGGCGGGCGGTGGTTCGACTTGGTCGAAGAGTGGGAGCAGACTGGGCGTCCGGGTGGCGTGCCGCCCGGATTGGCGGAGGCTCCGCCTACGAGGAGGTCTTCAGAGCGGGACTATAGCGCGATGAAGACCGCGTACTTGCTCAGGCCGGAGGTAGGTGTGCAACATGCGCCGGACTCGTCGTGTGGCTGACGAGGCCTCTGCAGACGGTAGAAAGCTTCTATATCATGTGGCGGACGACGGGAGACGAGGTCTGGCGGGAGCGCGGGTGGTCCGTCTTCCAAGCGATTGAGCAGCATGCGAAGACGACGGCCGGGTATGCAAGTGTCTTCAACGTCGACAAGACGCCTGCATCGTTGAAGGACGAGATGCCAAGGTGGGCTTCCACGCCTTTGTACTAGCCATCATTTCTCTCATTCATGTTCACCCATACCCTGCAGTTTCTTCACGGCCGAGACGTGAGTAGAGGGGTCACCGGCACTGACGTTCGTTTCGATCGTACTTACACGCTACTTGATAGGCTGAAATATCTCTACCTACTCTTCCGGGACGAAGAGCTGATACCCCTGGACAAGTGGGTGTTCAACACCGAGGCACATCCCCTGCCCGTGTTCGAATGGGCAGAATGGGAGAAGGAACGCTATAACATCACTACATCCGTGCCTATGGCCTCGACATGAGGTCTAGATACGACGCGATACACTGTGACGGAATCGCTCACCTGTACACTATTGCATATACTCAACTACTGGGATGGGTTCTCAAACGCCTGACTGCGGGTCTTCCTGGCGAACAAGACGACTACGTCCCGGAGTACTTGGCCGTCCCTTCCCGTAATCGCAGTATTTAATCAGGCTCTTCCCCGACTCCTTCAGCGACCGCGAATACTGCATGGACTTCGTCGACAGTACAACCGGCCAGCCAGTTAACCGCCCGTTCGACTTCCAACTTGTTGCGGGAGCCGGGGAGACCGATGCGCCCTGGCTGGGCTTGCCATTAGCGATGCCGGTTGTGCCCATCGAGTACAAGTTCGGATACAAGCCGGAGGACATCCTTCCTGGCAAGGAGAAGTACATACTGCGGGACGGACAGCAGTGCGTTCTGACGCGGCCTGGGAAGCCGACAATACGCTTCACGGTTCCGATACGGGAGAGGGCTGATAGTACGCGAGCCGTTGCGGCTGCGGAGCCTACTATCTATCTCGACTTCCCGAAGATCCAGCTCCCACCTCTTTAGTAACGAACATGTCCCAGTGTCCCCCATGTGCACCCTGCTGTCACAGACCTTACCGCTTATGTTCCACATTCTATCTGCATGTATTCGCGCTTTTCTCGTGAAATGTTTTCGCGTCGTGCAACGTCTATCCTACACAGAGAATACCGGACGAGAGCGTTGGAAAGCCTATGTGAAGCCTGACTACCACATTGCTCGGACTCACCCGTCGTACGCAGGAGGCAGAGCCTCTTCGCCGATTGGCCCACCTTCGAGCCTGATCCCGCCGTCCTGCGACTGGCGTCGTGCACGCGCCTGTGGCCAGAACGCGCCCAAGTCCTCCGTCTCCTCGGCGTTAGCATTGCTGGTCCCATCGCTCGGTGCTGGTGCCTCTGCAGCGTCGTGGGGACTAGCGTCAGCGTCCGGAGGGGAAGAGACAGTAGGATGGGGAGGCTGCGAGGGTTGCGCAAGGGGAGCCTTGTGCGTCGATTGCGCGCGGACGAGCCCGGGAGGAGACACAACACCCGCAGCCGATGAGACAGGAGGTGATGGAGGCAAAGGTCCGAACTTGGAGTTGGGCAACAAGGGTTCTGCGGATCCAAATGCTGTAGAGGGAGTCGCCAGCAAGACAAGCGCGTTCGGCCCGATTGCCGTCGTTTCTGAAGGGGAGCTGGGCGGGACTGTACAACAGAAATGTCAGCAATGAGGGTATAGATCGTACACCCACAAAGATAGCTGTGGACGTACCGAAGGGTGTGACAACATAGCCTGCTTCCCCAGGCCTGACGAGGACCGCACCCGCACCCTTCTCCCCGCCGCCAGCGCCCTCGGTGAACACCCCGCCCCACGACGTGGCGTAACGGGCATCACCGAACCCAATCCCGAGGAACCGTCCGGATCCAAACATTCCACGACGCGCTAGCCAGAAGAGCAAGGCGAGCAAGAGAGTTCCGACCACACTGCATACAGCGATGGCCGCAATTGTGCCGTGCGAGAGCGAGCGGGAGGCTGAAGACGAGTCCAGGACTTGAGTTGGGGATGCGGTAGCGCTAGAAGTGGTGGAATGCGTGGCAGGAGTGGACGTAGTCGTAGCGGGGGTGGAAGTAGGGGTGGTACCGGTGTCGCCACCTGGGAAGCCGTCCCCACCACTGACGGTCGCATAAATACTCGTGGAAGAATAAAATTGAGGGCATTCGGATGAGTCAGGGCACCAACCCTCCTGGCATCCACTAGGCGAGGTGCAAATATTCGAAGGCGGCAACGAGACCACGTCTGTAGCGCTCGTGGTAGAAGCGCTTGCTGTATCGCTCGCCGAGCCTTTCGCGGTTGTCTGGCTTGAGCTGGACTGCTCAGCACGACCTACGAGGAACTCGCGAGCATGATAGCGGATGTGGTCCAGGAAGGTCTGAGGGTTACTGTATGGGTGTGCAGGTGGCCTGCGGAGCGGCGTCGACGAGACCTCAATGTGAGATATCGCGAACAAAGAGGATGTCGCGGTGAGCCGGAAGTGGTGTGGCCGGAAGGAAATTGGAGGCGTGCAGTTGACTCTAATGATTGACGTCTTGAGCAGCTCCCCGCGGGCGCACAAGTCTGTACGGCCATCGACAGCGTACACAGCTGCATCCTCTGGGTCGGACGTGTATATTGATATTGTCGATCCTAACAAGACATCTCTCAATCAAGATCAATTGACGAAAGTCGACAGACGTACCTGTGAAGTAGAAGCTTACCGACCCTCCAGCTTCGTTGCCCTCCAACGCAGCGACGTGTTTGCCTCTCTCATTCGCGTCCCAGACACCTGCGTATGAGATCCGTCGGTCGTTCGCATCCACAGTCAGAGATTGCCTGGCTGCGTGAGCAGTTGCTGCGAAAGTCGCTAGAGACGATATAAGACTAGAGCGCCACATCCCCGGTCAATAGTTAGCCAAGGGATACACGGAGAGGTCTGAGGGCAGAAGGGACACTGGCAAGTCTGTAGACTCTGTACTGTGGTAATTATGAAATCCCTCAGGTTGCGTGGCGGTGCGCTTTAGGATCCCATCATGTTCTGAGACAACATTGCCCGTCGGTCTCCGTCTATGAGGTGGCAGGTAACATGACAAAGGTAACAGGGTAAGCTCATAAGATTTGTTGTGCAAGTAATAGGCTGTCAACAGGATGGTGGGGTGAAGCTGATGGAGGTGGAAGCAAGGGTGCTGCGCTCGGCCTACTCAAGTCGGACGACGCGTCGTGACAGCGGCACGTGCTGCCGTTATGGTACGCGCTCTCAGGACTGGCAGCGGAGATGAGACGCGTAGTCCACTTCATCGCTCGTGGCAGAGCGCACACAGCAAGCATAGAGGCATAGTGATTGCTAGGGAAGAAGGCATAAGTACATAGGGGGTCATAACATAGGCAACACGATATCGCTTGGTACACCTGAGAGACCCTCAGCACCACGAGTAGTGCGGGTAATTCCCTAAACGATTGAGAGTGGATGATAGCCCTCTATCACGTCCAACGGTTCAGTCGTATTCTTCATGGTGGCTATACGAGTCGTCTCCAGCCCCCTCGGAATCCCATTCTTCAGGGTATTCATCCTCTCCATTCGATCCGTACGAGTAGTCGTCCGAGGCCCCGGTCGCCAGGTAATCTCCGTCCTGCGCTGCAATATCCCGGGGTTCCGCTTCGTCCTCTGCAGACTCCTGGCTAGCGGGGACCACCAGTTGGTACAAACCGTCCGCTAAGACCATCGCGCAAATACAGATAGCGAACACTAGCCAAGCAAGCAAGGGCGAGACGCATTTGCTGAGAATGCTGCCCAATATGGAGAAGACGGAGGCTACAGCTTCGACGAAATGATGTCCTGCGCCTCGCGCCTTCGAACACAAGGACAACACAAGTTGTTTGAAATCGCTGCACTTCGCGATGAGGCGGCGACGGACGCTATGCGCCGCGAGGGAGATGTGCATGGCCACTCTTGTCCAAGTAGCGTGCGCGGCGGTTGCGACGAGGGAGGAGACGGTCTTGGAGACAGGCTCCACGATTCTCCATACGGTGAGGATGGGTATAGCGAGGAGCGCGAGAGCCGTCCATGACGCCGTCGTTGGCAACGCTCTGATGAGGGACCACCAAAGGCTAGGGTCTGTGGCCAGACGTTTCACGAAGGCTCGGCCTTCTCTGGCAACCTGCGTCGATGGCGCAGCTTTCTCTTGAGAGGTTAAGCACAGATTAGTCGCACTGTGGATATCACCCAGATGAAGGGCCATACCGATCACGCCAAGGACGCTGTGGCCTTCAAGAAGAACGTTCCACGCAAGCGCGCTCAGTTGCTCATCTGGCTTCCGGCCAGTACGCAAGCGTCGTCCACAGCTGGCGTCGATGACCTAGAATCAGCACCATCGTCTATTAACCACAGGTGCAGAGAATGTGGGAGGAAGCGCAGCACGTACGAAGATGTTCTCCATGCCCCATATACGCTTGAGTGGGCGCAGATCAAGACTACCATCCGCATTCGTCGGGAGATCTGCCCACAGTTCACCAAGACCCGTCGGCCAGGGCTTCAATGGAGCCTCCAAGTCAGGATACCACTTCACCCGTATCATTCTGCACCAATTGGTCAGCACGAACGGGAGACAAAGACGAGAGCGCAGTCCTTACTTCGGGGGAGGAGGAGGCCGTGCTTCCTGTCTTCGTTTTCCTTTAGCGTCGGCTGGCATGTATATTCGCCGCGCGTGTTCTTCCGGGGAAAGCAACGGTAAAGTGACGAACTTCCACGCCGCAGCGAGAGGAATTTTGCACAACCATTCGTACCAGTAAAAACGACGCAAGATAGGGCGCGAACCGAGAACCTCTGAAGGGCAAACACACAGGAGGGCAACGAGCCGGAGAAGCTGGTCGACACCCAAGTAAAGCTCGCCGAGGAAGAGAACGAGGGACTCGCCAGGTGCCGGCTTAGTTTGCTCATACCTAGCACGGCCGACCTCGCGGGCCAGGTTTTCCTGGGGCACACAAGGAGTCATGGTTGGGGCTTAGAGGGCGTGGAGGGTGTTCACAAGGCAGGTTGGCAGGGAAAGCGGGCGGAAGCTAGTAGCTCGCTAATGTTCATATACCGCAGCCATTAGTAACGTCCAGCAATGTGTTATCCAGCCTCATAGTACAATGAAAGGGTCAGCCAAGTGTCCACAGCCATATCATTGAAGAAGACAAGGTTGCTATGCTCTAGAGACGTCGGACGGGTCATGGTCAGAAACGCAGAACAAGGTGAGTATGGGCGTCTACCAAGTCAGGTCGCGCGTTTCCTTTTTTTATTTTTATTTCGCGTGCCGGTCCACATTTGGCAAGGGTTGTAGTTAGCAGCTTGGGTTACTTCCGAGTTTGACTGAGTACGATCATGATGAGGTGCTTGCAGGTAAACCCTCCGAGGTACGTTAGGAGCGCTGCGCTCAGTGATATGGATTATTTGTACTGTTAAGGAGCGCAGCCAAGATACAAATCCCCACGGGTCTGACTACTCTAGTACCTGCAGTCCAGTGAAGCCTCTGATGCTAGCAAGTTCCAAGAAAATGTGCCTCTGGTCAATGACAACCCCGGTATTTCCTTAGGTCCAAACGTCGTAGAACGTGCCGTGGCCCTTGGTAAAGACGACACCGCCAGCCGAGGCGGACCTGCCTAGTATAGTCACGGAAAACGTCAGTGTGATATTCTACCTCACCACTCCATACCGATAGTCACAAGTTACTCACCAACGAACTATCACCAGCGATAGCGGCCGCCCATGGTCAGCAACCGAATTACTGGAACGAGTTATGCACAGCACTTACGACCGAGTACTTGTGCTCCCCAGGGGCGTAGAAGAAGATTATCATGAACTTCAAGGCAGGGAATTTCACAGGCTGGAATCCATCGACGGCAAGAAACTTGCAGCCGTACATCTGCTTGCTCTGCACGAGAATTCCCTTGGACTTGCGCTGCCAAGAATCTAATTGTGCAAATAGTGATATATGAATAGAGCGCGATCGTGCAACGGCGAGACGGTCCTTACCGATGCTAGTTCCCTCGAAGAGGCGCTTGTTATACTTAGTGCCCTTGGTCATCTCGACAGTGTGGTTCGGGAAGAACTCCGTCTCAACGATGTGGGTACCAGTAAGCTCGGCGTAGGCACCCTCGTTATCGGCTTCAAGGAGGTATTTGGCGATCTCGTCGTCGGTAGGCTCGTCGGCAGCGCCGCTGCTTTGGAAGCCGTTAAGGAGAGTGGTGAGGAGTTCCACGTATTGTTCCTCGCTGTTGGGAGCGGTAACGGCGATCATGGTGGTGGTGAAGAACGAAGTGGTAAGGATTGTTGAGATTAAGAGGAGGTGCGATGCGAAAGAGAGTGGGATGTGATGAGGGAGTTCAGCGAGAGCAAGCCACCTTATAAACCAAACGGAGGCCCCTCGAATGCGACTATTTCGATATTTCCGCCCGAGTTCGAGCTTGACGCTATCTTCTGAAACAACAACGTCGGGCCGGCGACGTCCCCTAGTCTTGTTGCAGAACTCTCCGGATGAGTGTCAATGGTAACCTCCGGAGAGCTTGGGGCTCGCCAACTTGGCGGAGACGATACTGTGTCGGGGACCACTCAGGGCTTGCGTCCCCGGAGAAACGCAACCTGCGGGGCAGGTACGCAGTTGGACCTCTAAGTCGGCCTGTTTGCATGTCAGCTTGAGGACGACAGGCACCATGCCATGCAACCTACTTACTAGACGTTCCCCCTCACCATTCGCAGATCACTTACAAGAATCGCGCAATGGCCGTTGCGGCACTCTTACCTTCTGTCGACTCGTGAGTGAAGTGCGCTCAGTTGCATATCCAGCTCAGCGTCGGAGGCTCACCAACGAAGGACGAGAATTGCGCAGTCGCTAGGTCATTTAGTGGGACGTCCTTGGGCGTTGTTTCTCGACGTGCGCTCAACCTCCAATTCCGTAATGCGAAAATACACCCAGGAGGTATACGCATTGGACCGCGCATCGCGCAACGAACATCGCGCCGGATCGCTTGATTAGGACTAGACGACGGGTGGTTGACGACTTATAACAGATGTCCCGACGCATTGTCAGGTTTGTCAACCATAGGCGCACCGGAGACTCGTCTAATGACTCTAATCGACGCCGGAGCCCTTGATACGGCTACCATCGACGGGAACTCTACAAATGCACGTCAGCGCGGATTTATACGGGCACGCACCGACGTGCTCATCATACACAATAGACTTTGTAGACTCGGACATAATGACTTCAATCGTGCAGTGCAACAGGCACAATGCCATTTGCAAGCGCTATATGCACTGGCAGTGGCGTAACAGCCGGATGAGACGCTGTTGTTGCTTGGTTCCTGTGCTAGTTTGTGAGTGACAATGGACGTCTGTCAGCATGCAAGACGTAAATACTGACCGTCAATGTCACCCAAACATACATCCTTCGGTCCACACTGGAGGCACATCTCGGTATGCTTGTCAGAGTCGCGTACTAGACCCGGCGCTTGATCGCACGCTCCCACCGGTCTGCGGCGCTAGCGCTAGTCACGCAGACTCGCACTCCAACCTGCCTACTGCTCACGACGGTCTGCTTCCCGGGGGTGCGAATTGCTTAGTATGTCGTATGCATATGCGTTCACAGGATATACCACTATGAACTGAAGCTCACCTAATCTAATGAAGGCTAACGGGTTGGGTTCAACGGTCTCCTGGGGAAAATCGAGATGAATCACATTCTCATGCGCCATCGACGCCTCCCTGTCCCAGTGATTTTACAAGCAGAATACCAGGAGAAAAGCGGATTTAAATAAGAGTCGAAGAAGATGTCGTAGTGCCACGCTGCCTATGCAGTGGTGGCACTACGGTACATCGATGTCCACGTCGTTAGAACCGAGTCCCAAGCATGAGAGGAAGCGTATCAAGCGGGAAGGAGGAACACATAGGATGGAGCGGAAGGGGATGCCGGATGCGAATGGTATGCGGATCATGCGCAGGACCTACGCAAGAACCGGGCAAATGCACGGGTGCGGGCCACGGCATCATTCAAACGCTTCTTGCGGCGAAGCGTACGCTTCGCTGCCAGACGATAGGTCGGGAGGATGACATCCTTGGTGCTGGGGAGAAGAGACTCGGAGAGGCTGCAGTCGTCACCTCTCCCATCCTCCCGCACGAGGTTCGTGGGCACTGCGAACACGACTGACACCGCAGGAATGATCATGCCAGGCTGTGCGGATTGTTCTTCTGCAGCTCTGACGATGACGCCCATGGCGGCCTCGCCACGCGGTGCACAGGTGCCATTGTCCCAAGAAGGGCGTATGTTGTTCGATGCTACTTCGGAGCCAGTGGGAGTCAAGGCACTAGCACTGAAAGTGGTGGGAGCGACGTTTGGCCTGTGCGTCTCAGGGTGGGCGCTTCCTACACGACACCTGCTGAGCAATGATTGGTAGTCACAACAGTGAGGTCCTACCATTGGTTTGCGCAAGGGAAGGATCCGTCGTTTGGCTGGCAGCGACCTGTAACTCAGCCTGTTGCCGCTCTGAGCTGGTGATCTGGTTACAAGTATTAATCGAAGCGTAGCTTGGAATCTAACGACGAAGCCGTACAGATATTTGCACCCGAAGAGTAGTAGTCTCCTGGCACAGGCGGTCTATCCGCTGCGAAAGCCCGGTCATCATGGTCTTGAAGTGATCCATGTAGGTACTTGCGCGAGATAGCTCTAACTTCACGTCGCTGACCTTCTTCTTGATGCTGCGAGGTAAACTGGCGCTCGCGTCAACGAGTTGACGACATTCATGTGAGGTGGACATACTCGTTCAAATGGTCTTGGAAATGGTCGGCCGCATTGTCGCCACCCAAACGGCCCTCTTCCAGGCAGGTGGTGAGCAGTGATTGCGTGTCAGATAGGGTATCTTCGAGGACGCGTAGCTTGGTGGCGGGCAGTCTCCTCTTGATAATCCAGTACAGACATTGGCCAATCAAAGCCAGTAGACCGGTAACGCCAACCACCACATCGAACACGGTGAAGCCGCTGATCATGGTGTGAGCTTTGTCGGACTAGGAGGATGGAAGACAACAGGCGTAATGGGCCAGAGGGTTGGTCGGAAAGGCTCAACTTCAGGAGCCTCGCGACAACATAAATAATGCCGCGCCGCGTGTGGCGCATGCGTATCGATGATCACGACAGCTTTTGCTAGCAGATCACGTTGCGTGTATGTGGGTTTCTCCAAGTGTTATGCTATAAAGGGGCATCAGTAGCCGCTTGGACGGCTGGTTGCGCTGAACGCCCATGGTGATCCTAGGCGTCACAAAGATTTCAACGTCACGGAACTAGCTCTGAGACGCGATCTTATGGCCTTTGGCTTGTCCATGGTAAGTTACGTAGGACAACATGTATGAGTATAACGGTGAGATTGTAGACCATCTCTAGCGAAACGGCACGCACCTCCGTATTGTACCGTGTGGAGCGTACTGCCCGCTATGGCAGAGACAGCATCCTCGTGAGAACGACAGGATGAGGTGATGCGACTCAGTGTGAGGACACCGTTGAAGAGGCAGTTGGGAGGCGTGTGGTTTTTGGCGCGCGCCAGGGCGGGGCTATTCCAGATCAGCCGCTCAGATCTCGATTGGATACTGGCCACACGTGCACACCTTTCTCTCGACACTGTAGTACTCAAGAACAACTACGGCTCAGCAACAGAACACGAACGGGGGACGAACAGGGTACTGAGGACATGCCAGAGGCTTCATCGTCTTTTCAGGCGACGTCGGAACCCAAGAAACTCCCTAGTTATGTCTTTCTTCCGCCTGAGATCGCAGAACACTACGCAGAACAGACTCGGAAAGGGTCGTACAAGCTTCTTCCAGCCGAGCTCGAGTGGAGGAAGCGTCGAGAGTTTCTGGACAAGAAGGGATATACGCTCCGCCCACGATACGCCCTAGATTGGGAGCCATCATGGATAGGAACGAACATTGCTCCAGATTTTTGCGAGGACTCCATCATTCTCAACGTAAGTCATCAGAGCTCCAGTTTGGTGTAGCCTGCCTAACATAGAGCTCTACAGGACTCTCGTATAATGGATGCGCGACGTCAGAACGATAACAAACTCGTTGCCATCAAACGAGTTCGTAGAGACAGCCGCGAACTGGAAATTGCTCAGTTCCTAACCTCTGTTGGCGGTTCTGACCATCATTGTATATCCGTCCTCGAGGTGCTTGACGATCCCCTCGACCCAGGACGGTCTCTGCTCGTGATGCCCTACTTGAGACCATACGACAACCCCGAATTCAATGTTGTAGCAGACGTCGTTGACTTCGCCATGCAAACATTAAAGGTGGGTTATCACTCGAGACGAAGGAAAGAAAAACGCATTGAACAACCGCAGGGCCTTACCTTTATGCATCAGCATCGAATAGCCCATAGGTTGTGGCACATCACTATTTCAACTTCACGACCTATGATACTGACAATCGCTAGGGATATTGCACCGACGAATATCATGATGGACGGAACACCTCTTTATCCTGAGGGTTTCCACCCCGTACGGATCCATCAAGCAGAAGACGCGATATATGACGCTCGTCCACTCCCTCGCATTGACCACCCAGTGACATACTATTACATTGATTTCGGCCTGTCCGTGCGGTTTGCTGAAGGTGCGCCGTCGCTGGTCGTTGGAAAGGTCGGACAACGCACGGACGTCCCGGAGATGTCCTCGACGGTACCATATGACGCTTTCAAAGCAGACGTCTATGCCCTCGGAGACATATTCGATCGAGATCTCGAGCAGGTAGATCGTTCTGTATTACGATCTTGATGAATAGATGCTCACAGATTCTGTTCGTGTAGAAATGGAAGAACGTTCATTTCCTCCGCCCGCTCATCGAGATCATGAAACAGCCTGATCCCTGCCTTCGGCCGCCCGCACACGAGCTCCTCAAGATGTTCAGGCAGATACGAGCCACGTTGCACGACACTACCCTCCGATGGCGGCTTGTCCTCCGAACTGAGCAGCCATACGAGCGCTTGTTCAACGATACTGTCGCAGTCGCTCGCTCGGGGCTTAGCAACCTCAAACGTATGGTTGGCTGATCTCACAGTGTAGGTTCGTACATCCCTCAAGCATGAAGCATGTTTTCCACTCTCTTACATACAGGCCAGGATTCCCGTTCACAGTTTTCCGCACCGCTATTGCGCTCTCAACCGCTTGAATGCATTCGGGACCAAGTCTTGTATATTACACAACGGCAGGTCCGGCTAATCAAGAGCTACACTAGCATATCTTCCTGGCATGCCCCACAATCCTTGAGCCCCGCAGGGACCTGGATGACTGCCATCGTATGGTACGTGAGTGAGGATTAAGAGTCATCGTCAAGGAGTTCTTAGCCTAAATCATTCTCGATCCGCAGCACGCTCTTACACGTCGTCCTTGCTCGTGTGGCGGAACGACGGGATGCGATCCACGAGATGCATGTACTGAAGAGCAGTGGCTGGGCGATCCCCACCAGGGCGATCCGTGCATCGAATATCCCCATTCGGATTGCATGAGTGCGGGCCGATACCTGAAGTCTGGGATAGGTCTCACCTGAGTTCAATATGTCGATGTTTGTGGTATACCTACATGTCGGTAGTGACATCGGGTGACCCGTATATCCAGTCGGAACCGGAGCATATTGGCCGCTTGAACGATGTATCCGTCAGAAGCTGCACGAGGCAATATTCTACAGAAAGATGCAAGCAGACGCAAGTAAATACACGGTACATAGAGATCGATACGAGAGGACAGCAACATGCACAGAATACGATCCAGAGACAGAGCGAGAGTGCAAGCGCAAAGTCACTATGAGACTAGATTACCTCCGAGTTTGACTCTGTACGGCCACTCGCATGATGAGATTATTGAAGGTAGACCCTCCGAGATACAAAGGAGCACTGCGCTCGGTGATATAGATTATTGGTACTGTTAAGGCGCGCAGCCAAGTTACAAATCTTCACGGGTCTGGCTAAGCAGTCTGAGCCTCTGATACTATCGAACTCCAAGAACAATGCGCCTCTGGCTTATGGGCATATCGGCGTCTCTTCAGGTCCAGATGTTGTAGAATATGCCGTGGCCCTTGGTGAAGTTGATACCGCCAGTCGAGGCGGACTTGCCTATAGTTCCGAAGAAAGTCAGTACTTGCTCGTTTACACTCACTGCTCCATCCCGGTACCCAGATGACTCACCAACGAACTATGATACGATAGCAACCGTCCAAGATAAGCAAGTCATTCAAACGAGTCATACATAGCACTTACGACCGAGTACTTGCGGTCCCCGGAGGCGTAGAAGAAGATGATCATCAACTTCAGGGCAGGGTACTTCACGGGCTGGAACCCATCGATGGCGACGAACTTGCAGCCGTACAGGTGCTCGCTCTGCACCAGGATTCCATTGGCCTTGCGCCGCCAAGAATCTAATAGCGGCGATATTGTGTCCAGCACGAGAATACAACGTCAAGGTGTTCCTCACCGACGCTAGTTCCGTCGAAGAACAGGCGCTTGTTACGGCCGGAGCCTTTGGTAATCTCGAGATTGTTGTGCTGGAAGAACTCGGTCTCGACGATGTGGGCACCATCAGCAAAATGTAAATCCTCTGAGAGCGTCTGTAACCTCTGTGACAGACGTTACAGACGCTCTCAGATCACAGACCTGGCAGACCCATATTTCAGACCTTTCAGACATGGCAGACCCTATTAGAAGGATCATGAATATATATGAAAAGATCTCTTTTAACAGTCATACTTTGAATTAAACACACTAAAACTAATGATCATCCGAGTCAAGCTGATTTGTACAAAATGTCAGCATTTAAAAAAAATGCCACCAGAGCAGGGTTTGAACTGCCAACCTCGCCTGCAGAGCGAAGTGCTGATGACCACTGCACCACAGGGGCTTCGTAAGTTTGGATTATAACTACGATATCACTGTTTCTGAGCTGCGCTAAGCCGGGGTTGAAGGCCGCCGAGAACTCGAAGTCCCCATTTCACTGTTGATCTCCTTGTGTTCTGCACAGGCAAACCAATGAGGGCACACTTTGCGTTATAGTATATTTGCATGTTCTCTCTGACATTACTATGGCTTATTTAATGAAGGCCATGCATAATTCACATTGATGATGTCTGAGATCTGAGAGGTCTGAAACCTCTGAATTTTTTGGTCAGAGGTTTCAGACCCTCTCAGAGGATTTACTTTTTGCTGATGACCGGTAAGCTCGGCGTAGGCACCCTCGTTATCGGCTTCGAGGAGGTATTTGGCGATCTCCTCGTCGGTAGGCTCTTCGGCAGCGCCGCTGCTTTGGAAGCCATTAAGGAGAGTGGTGAGGAGATCCACGTATTGTTCCTCGCTGTTGGGAGTGGTAACGGCGATCATGGCGATGTCGAAGAATGAAACGAAGGGGTAAGGATTGTTGAAATTGAGAGGAGGTGCGATGCGAAAGAGAGTGGGATGTGATGAGGAAGTTCAGCGAGAGCAAGCCACCTTATGAACCAAACGGAGGCCCCTTGAATGTGACCATTTCGATATTTTCCCCCGAGTTTGAATTCGACTTTTTTCAGGGGCAAGCACGTCGGGACCAAAGTTACGTCGCAGAGCCAGGCGACGTACCCCTGTTCTTGTTGCAGAACTCTCCGGATGAGTGTCAATGGTGACCTCCGGAGAGCTTGGGGCTCGCCAACTTGGCGGAGACGATACTGTGTCGGGGCCCACTCAGGGCTTGCGTCCCCGGAGAAACGCAACCTGCGGGGCAGGTACGCAGTTGGACCTGTAAGTCGGCCTGTTTGTATGTCAGCTTGAGGGCGACAGGCACCATGCCATGCAACTTACTCAAGAGACGTTCCCCCTCACCATTCGCAGATCACTTACAAGAATCGCCCAACGGCCGTTGCGGCACTCCTACTTTCTGTTGATTCGTGAGTGAGGTGCGCTCGGTTGCATATTCAGCTGAGCATCGGAGGCTTACCAACGAAGGACGAGAATTGCGTTGTTGCTAGGTCATTGGTCGGACGCCCTTGGGCGTTGTTTCTCGACGTGCGCTCAGCCTCCAATTCCGTAATGCGAGAATACACCCAGCAGGTATACGCATTGAATCGCGCCGGACGGCTTGATTAGGACTAGACGGCGGTGGCTGACGACTTACAACAGTTGTCCCGACGCCTTGTCAGGTTTGACAACCATAGGCGCACCGGAGACTCGTCTGATCGACGCCGGTGCCCTTGATACACTACCATCGACGGGAACTCTATAAATGCACGTCAGCGCGGCGGATCCATGCGACTCGCGAGCATGCACTTCAATGCACGTGAGCTACAGTAGACTGCGAAGACTCGGGCGTACTGACTTCGTATGAGTAATGTAACACGTACATTGTCATTTAAGGTTGTATGAAGCGGTGGTGTTGCAGGGCGAGACGTTCGAGTCGTGGTCGTTCGGTCCCTGCGCTAGTTTGTGAATGATTTAGACGTTTGCCAACACGATACACATGAGTACTGACGAACATAGTACATACTTCGGTACCACACTGGCCCAGGCACATCTGCTGAGTCAGTGTACATGTCAAAGTCGTATGAGCTGGCACCGGTACTGGTTTGCTCCGGCCTGTCCTTGGCGCTACCAGGGGTCTGACTTCGACAAGAACCTTACCGGTCACCATGAGCGCTGGCGGACATGGCGCCGCCGCAACCTCAAGGTTATGGACCTGCACGATAGAGTGGTGGTGAAGAACATGCTAAACTCCCGAGCCATATGAGATTCATACGTACTATATACAACAAAAGCGGACAAACGAGGCATACCGAGTATATCAACTTGAGTGAAAATATGGGTTTGAATATACCTCCGACTTCCCCATTGCCATGAGCTGACAGGAGTAGAGCGATACGCCGGAGATACGACAAGGCTTCTGTACATCATTGATCAAATCAACTCGCAGACAATAGATAACACAGTACACGGGATAACGAAAGTGGAACATGCAGTGAGGATGCGATAGGACATACAGGATGCGGAGTGAGGAAAGCATACTAGGTGCAGAGCCAGGGATGAGCGTGCAGTCCAAACATAATATGAGATCAACGACGGTGTCACGTGCGCAGACAAATC
The DNA here is from genome assembly GCA_029747595.1 of Trametes cubensis. Taxonomy (NCBI): domain Eukaryota; kingdom Fungi; phylum Basidiomycota; class Agaricomycetes; order Polyporales; family Polyporaceae; genus Trametes; species Trametes cubensis. The sequence goes on from JAPEVG010000106.1 coordinate 23,134, forward strand.
GCGGCCTGCGCTGTTGATCAAACGACAACCTGCACCTTCGCCGCCTTGACATCTTCCCACTCATCGTCATCGTCGCCCTCGAGTACCTCAATGTGCGAGAGGTCCGCCAAGTTGACCACGATCGCGTCCTTGGCGCGCTGCTTGCGGCAACGCTGTATGAATCGGCAGAGGGCACGAGCGCGCGAGTAAGCATTGCCGCGATGCTTCCGTCTATACCGCGACGGTGGGAGGGAAGATGCATCGAACGGTAGTGCAGGGGAAGTGTCCTTTTTAGGGGCAGTTTGCGAGGGATAGAGGGCTGTGTCCTGCGACGCAGAGGGCAGCCACGGAGGAACAGGTGCACCATTGACTAAGGCTGCACCAGAGCCGCTTGCAGGGTCCACCGGAGAGCCGGTTGACGTATCTCTAGCGGAAGTTCGCAAGCCTGACCACCGAGAAAGAAGTGGCGCTACTGCAAGGGCTCGCCACAATTGGTTGCAGAGTGCAGCTACAGTATGCAATCCTGATGCCGTGCTATTTGGATCTATGAAAACGTTAGATATAGGAATAACGATCATGAGACAGCCCATACCATTAGCGCCGACGCCACCTTCAGTCGTCGCCTGTTGTGCAGCTTCTGCACGTTCACGTTCCTCTCGTTCGCGCGTGCTCGTTGTCTACATAGAGCGATCAGCACAAGATTGACCATCGACGAGCGTTTGACAACCCACTGAAATAGTCGCACGGACGTCTGTGAGGTCTGTATGAATCCGGTTGATCTTGGAGGTCAATCCTATTGCCCAGTTCGCGACGTCCTCACGGAAAGTCCTCGCAGCGAGGACTTGAGAACGAACTTCATTCGCACGACGCCGGAGGCTATGATGACGCCCATGAGTGAAAGAGTCCGCATGCGAGGTGGCGTAGCTCACGTTTTGAGATGCGCACGGAATTCTTGAATGTGATGCTCTCTGAGCACTCCTTCTTCAATACACCCCTCGAATAGGGCGTCGGTCTCGGTGAAAGTCTCGAAGAGCGCCTTGACTTTCCTCGAGGGAAGCTGGATCGCTATGAGACAGTAAAGAACCGGAATGGCTGTGAGCACGCCCACAACGCCAACAAACGTATCCCATCGAGTGTATGCAGCGCTCGACATGCCGGCTGGCGCGCAGTTCCGTCTCGTTGGGTGCAATGGAGCTATCGAATTAACGGCAGAAGCGAGTGATGGGTAACAGAGGGAAGGAGAGGGACGGGAAATTACCTTCCTTGCCGCCTTGATATAAGTGAGCCACTCTCGAACGCCCGTATGTGGGCCATGAGGCCGCCGCCCATATCGATCATGGCAGAGCTCTCTGTGGGAATGGGGCTATGCCGAGGAAAAGGCATGGAATCCCTCGCTTAGGGGCACGAAGCAGTTGATTTCAGGAATATGATCTAGTCATGGTTTGCGTGAAGTTACTACAGAGGGCGAGCTTGATCAGGTTTTATCCCAAGGGCAACAAGGTTCACAGCCGGTACTAGAGAAAGTAGTAATCTCACCCTGAGTTTCCCTCATACGGGCATGCGCATCGAAGTGTTGAGAGACTGCATAAAACTCAGTGTTTTTGACGATTGTCGATGCTAGCGATGTTACACAAAAGAGAAACTGGCAGTAGGTTGCGCAGCGATTACGAAGTCGTGGGGGTCTGCGCTAGAGATCCAGAGAATTGAACCGATTTGGTCGCGAGGTCATAGGCGCCTGTTAGTATCTGGACGCAGTTCCCACACACCACGTGGTTTTCTTGCCCTTTCCGGCATGGCGCCTGTTGGTACTTTCGACAATCTGGATCCATTGCCTGCACAAGTTGCAACAACACGCTCAACCCGGTACACCGAGTGGTTAGCCAGCACTGTCCCCTTCATTCCCCCGCCTGCCTTCACTATCCTCAAGTTGATGGGTGACACGAAGAAGTTACCTAGCTATATCTACTTGCCCCCAGACGCTGTGGAGCGGCAGGCCGAGCTCACTCGTACGGGTACCTACGACCTCCTCCCCTCGGAAGCTCGTTGGAGAGAACGGTATGATTTCCTCAAGAAGAAGGGATACAGACTACGTCCTCGGTATCACCCTAAATGGAAGCCGTCTTGGACGGGAACGAACCTCGACCCTGAATTTTGCGAGGACTCTGTAATGCTACTGGTTAATCGCTACGTTTGGACTCCCATTGCAATCACTAACGCACTTCTTGTAGAATCCAGACGTCATAGACGCTGTTCGTGAACGTGATGGATACTTGGTTGCAATCAAGACCGTGAAGAAGAATGGCGAAGAGCTCCGTTTATCCCAATTGTTATCCTCGTTGAAGCATCCCAGCAACCACTGCGTATCGGTCATTGACGTTCTAGAAGATAGTTTCAATCCAACCATGTCATTGATGGTGATGCAGTACCTCCGGCCGTGGAACGACCCGGAGCTCACCATGGTTGGCGACGTCGTCGACTTCGTGTCGCAGATGCTGGAGGTGAGTGTAATGCTCCCGTGTAATTAACGAAGACTCTCTTTACATATCCAAGGGCTTGGCCTTTCTCCACAGCCATCGAGTTGCTCATCGGTAACTCATACGCTGCTCTCAGTCGGCCATCAGCTCAACATACTGACCTTGCGCATAGCGATATAGCTTCTTTGAACGTCATGATGGACGGGAGATCGTTATACCCCGAAGGGCATCATCCGGTCTGGCGAGGTCGCTCACTGGATGCGATTGAAGATCTGGTTCCGCTGCATCGCATAGACCGTTCAGTCAAGTACTTCTACGTCGACTTCGGACTCTCGGTTCGATTCGCACCAGACGCGCCTACGCTGGTCGTCGGCGACGTCGGACGGGATGCAGAGGTCCCCGAACTGTCTTCCACCGTCCCATATGACCCATTCAAGGCGGACATCTACGCCCTTGGAAACCTCTTCGACAAGGAGTTGGCCCAGGTGGGTATTGCTCTCCTTGCACGTCCCACGTTGCTGACGGGTTCGAGCAAGAAATACCATGGCCTTGAGTTCCTTCGCTCGCTTATCGACGCCATGAAGCGCCAGCAACCTTCGCTACGGCCAACCGCGGATGAACTCGTCGCGTTGTTCCAGGATACGAAGAAGACGCTGACACCCTCGAGCGTCCGCTGGCGGCTAGGCTCGAAGTCAGAACCAGCATATGAGCGTCTCCTGTACGACACTGTTGCCGTGGCGAAGGATAGCTTCAGCCAACTTCGTCGTTTCGTTCGGCCCACATAGACCTTGCATAACCCGTACGTAATCTCCCTTGTCTTTGCACGGAGTGAATCGCTCACTTGCTCTCGGCTTAGTCCTTGGATATACCTCACCTGTCCCTCGTAATGCTATCTGCTGTCGTCCGCGTTCCGGTATCGCTCGCTCAGACATAATCCTCCGACATGTTTGTATACTACAGTTCATCACAATGCCAGCTGTACGATTTGGTGTAATACGCCCACCCGCAGTGGACAACCCTACATGATAGCGGTAACTTCGCACCGTTTCGAGCAATGTTGCGTGAACGTCCTGGTGGCTGCGTGGCTGAAAACGAGACCGTGGGGGATCGAACTGGTACTGCGCTTTCGTGATCTCGTAGCCATGGAGAGGTGTGGGGGAAACATATTGCATTGACAAGCATATGCATGATGCATGCAGCATGAGACAGCGAGGGGATAACACGAGGACGGTAACGATACAACAAACATCCGAAGCTTCACAATCATACACCTGAACAGCAAGCAGATGGCGATGCGCAGAGGGGAGGGAGTCAGGGCCGAGAAAGGAACATAATGGATGCCAAGTTCGCAATTGAGGACTAGTGGTCTACGTGGCTGATGTCGTCTTACCATGGCCGCAGTGTTCTGTTGAGGAACGGGCGGACGGGCGTTCTAGATATATTCACGAGTGTGTCGGTGTGGCAAACGGGGGAGGGGAAGGGAGGGAAGGTGGGCGGATCAGTCACATCGCGCGGGGCATCTTCATCGACGCGTCGAACCCTCTGTTGGGGGAGAGGTATGGGGTCGGGAACGTGGTCGCACACGAGGTGGGCGGTGGAGACGGGGAGGAAATGGGGGAGAACGCAGGGGAGGCGGGTGAAGACGCATCATTGAAGTAGTCTGCCATTTAGTATGAGAGATGGAGTCGAAGTAAGGGCACGACCGACGTACCACTCGGGCTCCGAGCACGGAGACTGGGCGATACGTTCTTGTACATGTCAATACGAATTTTCTCCTGAGAACTATGTCTCTGCATCGATTGTCGTGGTCAGCGTTTGAATAATATCAAGGGTAGTGACCATGCATACCCAGATGTTGTTGCGGACAGACTCCACGTCGTCGCGAAGCTTGTAGCACTTCTTGGTGACACCACGGAACATGTACCAGAAGTCGCGGTAGGAGAACGGCCAGACGCCCTTCATCAGACGTTGTAGACTGTCCGTCTCTGCCTGCAACCTACAGGGTACGCCACAGCCAATATGAGTTATCTCCGGCCAATCGGCATACTGTGGCGGACTCACTCATTTAGCCGCGCACGGAAGTTGTCCAAGTATGAGCCAGTGATCAGGCCCTCCTCCACTTGCGCGGAAAAGTATGACTGGGCTTCTTGCAAATCTTGGGTGAGTACGTATAGTTTGTGAGACGGCAACTGTCTCAGGAAGACGAAGAGGATGAATCCCAGTAGGATGTACGAAAAAATACCCATGTCGGAGAGAGCGAGGGAGAAAGATGGTTAAGCAGAGCGATAAATAGAGGCAAGCGTTCTGCCCCAACGAGTAGAGAGAAAGGTGGAGTAGGATGTGAGGAGGGAGACACTAGTACGAAGGATTCGTGTCGTCTGAGGCAGCGGCGGTCCTCTACATATACGGCGCTGATGCGTCGTCATCCGCGCCTTCGCGATACCTCGTGCATGAGGCGTGTATCGATAGCAGACAATCGGATAGCGCGAACGGCATACGAGTACGCCCATGGCTGTGCGGGAAGCATGAACTGGAGTGCTTCTACTGCTCATCGCAGCTCAGGAATCTGGGGAAACCTGATCAGGCTGGGGTTCGCGGCATGCCTGGCTGAGGTCACGTACCTTCGGAAGCGATACATGGCTGTTCGGCGTCAGAAAACACGTTGTTTTTGCGGTCGGGAGGTGCAGAACAAAAACTCGTGGCAACTCATGGCTTCGGTCACAAGGGGCAGGCCAGGCGCAGACATGGCGGTGCCTACCCAAGTATCCTTAGGCGCCCGTCGGCAGTTCGCTTGCCAGGAGTGCCGAGGGCCATCCCACCGGCATTCCCAATTTGGCAGTTGTGCAAGAACGCCATCCAAGGCGCGCTCCTCCGCCGGCCTTTTTGTGTCTTGTTGTTACGGTTGCTAACGGACATGACAGCTTACTTATCGAGATGACTGAATATAAAACGGTAATCTTTGAAGGCAGATTGGCCTTGTTCTTGCCCCGCCGTTGCCAGGGCTTGCTGTTGGCCATGAACTTGAAGCCAAGTAATGGATGGCATGACCGTACGGGGCTTCTGATTCACACGCAAGCAGAGGCTTATAGTTTCACGAGGAAACACTTCTGATATCAAACCGACTACGGCCAAAATACAAACACAGGTGCAGATATCACGACGAGAAGCTCCAGTTGGAGACAAGTACATCAGAGCCGAGAACAATATATATGGGAGACCACCACGACGAGAGAAAAGAGGAAAGTTGGCAAATCGAGTGCCCGCTTGGCGGTAGTCACTGCAGCTCTAGCCATCCGGCGGACACTATGTTGCCGTTGCAAAGGGGGCGATGACAGACGATGTTCGTACGTGAACACCGTTGTCTATCGCGCCCAGCTAGACAAGCAGCCACCCGTTACGGGCGTGCTGGAGAAGCAGTGAGAATCGTTGCATGGGTCGGCGTTGGCATCGGCGCACACACACCTTGACATCTTTTTGTAGCTGCGCAGCGCGTGCAGCCAAGCTGCGAAGCTCGAAGTCAGGGAGCCTGCGCAGGATCGTCATGAAGCGACCAGCTGGGGTCGGGCTCGCGTAGCTTGCCTGCACGCTGCGGACGTGCTTCTCCAAGCTAGCCAGAATACGATGAGCTCGTATGCTCCAAGCAAGACAATAACGCCGCTGCACTCACTCGTCTACCTGACGACGCAGGCCTTCGACGGCCTTCTCGTGGAGGCCTTCCTCCACGAGCGCGGCGAGGTCGTACCTCAGTGCATCCGTCGTTTGGAGGAGTGCCTTGATCCGGCGAGACGGCGAGATCAACCGGCATAGGGCAGGGAAGGTGACGATGAAGAAGAGGAAGTAAGCCCAGAGCAAGAAGAAGGGGTCGTTCCAGCAGGCGAAGTGCTCGTTGGCACCAGCGACATTCTGCATGTCGGCATCCGTGACCAAGGAGAGCTGGGTAGGGGACATGGTGGCGAAAAGCTGCTGGAAGGTGCGATGGGTAGTCTGGCGATACTCAGAGGAGGCGTGTGAGCTGTGCACGGGGTGTCCGTTGACTCATGGAGGGGCGTTGTTCTCTTATAGTGCTAAATGGTGGGCGCTCTTATCGTGAAGACGAAATTCGGGGGTGCCGGATCGCATCTCTTCACGCGTCTAGAAACAACACGAGCACGCCCTCACCCTCGTCGAGCTCCGACCTTCCTCTCAGATTGATGGGCGTCGTAGCCCGTGACGTCTCACCCAAGGACTGGGATGCTCCTAGGACCATACCGGGTAACGGATGGATGATTGAGTAGAAGGGTATGGAGCCATCGATGAAATTGAAGCGTACCACGGGCTTCCGATTCCTCGTGCGAGAGGAATAGTGTGTGCTGCAGCTCTTGTACGAATGGGGCTGGATGTGGCGTACAGAGCTCACGCTCCCATACCCCGGTAGACGGTAAACAAGGCCATCTCCCTTGTTATTGTACTATTACAATGTTATCATGTCGCTGTAGGCATCGCGTCGTAACGCACGCGTTAGCTAGCAATGAGCATGCCATCTAAGAAATACAAGGCTTACGGCTGTACACGTCCTGGTAGACGTCCGTCTGTCGTAGATCAATCGTGTTCCAGTGCAGTGCAGCTTTCCACGCCACCGCCGCCCGCTTGATGACTCGTGTTTGTTGGGCAGTACTACTGCCGCAGCAACGCGTGTACTTCAAAGCAGCGAGAATCAGAATTCGCAATAATGGGAAACGGGAGGAGAGAAGCACACCTCGTGCGTTGTGGGCGTATCGATGAATGATGAGAAGCTAGAGGGCGGTGCGTACCTGAGCGAGCCGGCAGTATCTGCCGTAGCGAGCCTTTAGGCCGCGTTGCGTCGCAATATGACTAGAGACTCCTTCCAGCTATCAGCCGACGGAGGCATTGGCTTACGCAACCAAACACGATGTAGAAGACCATGAGTGCGTGCCGCCAAGCTGCAGTTGCGCGATCGGACCGGTGCCGGTACTGAACCCGCAATCTCGACCTCAAGTACAGCAAGCTGATATCTGAACCAACTGTCAGTGACGAGAATACAACGGGGCAAGGCAATGCATAGCAATTGGAGAAGTTAATAGATCGTCCAGGACACATGCTGCAGTCCTTGTTATGGGCATGATACAAGCACATAGACGAGAATACGAGCCGAGAAATACGAAAACATGCATGGGAAAAGATCACAGAGGGCAGAAGAGGGGGAGGGAAGAAAGCATATGTGCATGACGTTTCGAAGGTTAGTCACCGGGGACATGAATGTAGGCCGTAGGCAGTCGGAACCGTGAGCGGAAGACAGGACCCTAGACATCGCTCTCGTCGTCGCCGTCGTAGTCGTCATTGTAGGATAGACTCGATGATAGGGAGGCAGATGCCGAGCGATGTTGCACGTCGCCAACCGTGTAGGGTAGACGAGCATCATCTGAGCGATGGAGGACGCGTTTCGCGAACACTGACAAGCCGACATTGCCGGTTGCCAGAAGTCTAGCGGGGAACACAGCGCCACCGGCGATGCGAGGGCGGTGAGGAAGGGAAAGGTGTCTGCCAAAGCGGAGGAGCATGGCTCGTTGCGAGAGATGACGCTTCCTCCTTTTTTGCACCAAAGCCAGAGACTCCAGGCGTTCAGAGTCTTCATCCGGGGTGGCATGACCTCCTGACGACGACGAGATGGTGGTGCCATGTGGCCCATGGTCAGTCTGCGAGTCTGCAGATTGACCATCGATGTCGGCAGACACCTGCGAGGTAGAAGATGTATCCGCCAGAGGTCGTGCTACTCCGATATGAGCACGATGTCTGCGTGACGGGAAACAAGAAGCTGACCTCGCGAGCAGGAGGACGCAACCAGCTCGGGAACTCTTCCTAACGCATCTAATCTATCCCTCTCTTCGGCACTGCTCCTCTGTCGTTTGATAAACCATCTTCGATTATTCGGGAGTAAGTATACATATAACAAGAATACTCACAGCGATCGATGCACGAATGACATCAAGCTCCTCGCATAGCAGCGTGCAGCGGGTCGATAGTCCTTTCCTCCAATTTCGCAGATCTTCTTTCAACGAATGCGCATTGTATATATCAGCCCGCACTTTGTCAATGCGGTTCCTTGTACTGAAGTGCAGTCGTGTGTCAGTCCTAGGTCGTGTGCACGAATATGAGAGAGAACGTACGTCCACATCAGCAAGCGGAACCGTTCTTCAACGATCAAGCCCTCTTGAACGCTAGAGTCAAGGAGCTTCTGGGTCTCGTTCAACAGCGCGTCCAGAGCTGCAAGCTTTCCGGACGGCATCTGACTCTTGATTAGACTCCATAGAAACGGGAGGACAGTGTAGGTGCCCAAAACGCCTGCCACTGNCCCCCCATATGTTGAAGCTGAGCTCCGACATTACGCAGGATGTCGTACACAGTGAAGGCGGTCAAGGGTGTTCTTAAAGGGAGAGTTGCGCGTTCGTTGAGAGTGATTCGCGGTTTCCGAGAAGGAGAAAGCGGCCTCCCGGGAGGCCAGTGGTCGCTATAAGCCAGAGCTCACGCGTTCACGTCCTATCCTAGGAACGTGGCGCATGCGTGCATCGATCCGCTTTCTCCCACATACGTTTGCGCGTGAGGATAATATCGAGCGGTGGAGCATGCCGGGTGTGCATGCGTGCAGAGCTGTGCGCGGTAGCATTCAACCTTGTCGGAGATGGAGGAAGGAGGAAGGAGTAGTTTTGGGCGCTGCATGGACCGAGCGCCCTAAACGATGTTGCCATTTTGGGTAGATTCCAGCAAACACGTTGCAGCCACGTTGGCGAAGTTGTTCTCTGCTCGTCCGTGATTTGCGCCAGAGTACGATACACTTGGTTTTGTGCCTTCCTACACGCTTTCTCTAGCCTCATGTCTGCGTCGGAGAAGCAGAAACGGCTGCCTAGCTATGCGGTTCTCGATGAGGACGCTGCGCAAGGTTATGAAGAACTAACACAGCAAGGCGTCTATAATTTATTGCCCACAGAGTTATTTTGGCAGGCCAGACAACCTTTCCTTTACAAACATGGCTATCAGCTCAGACCACGGTACTCGCCAAACTGGGAGCCGTCTTGGAAAGGAACAAATTTGGATCCTACCTTCTGTGAAGATTCCATCATGCTCGTGGTAGGCACACACTGCCGGGAGTATCCGGTCGTACTTGACTTCTGGCTAACCAGTGACTACAGAACTACCAAGTAATCGACGCGAGGCAGCTCAAGGACAATGAGCTAGTCGCTATCAAGCAATTCCGAAATGACACACAAGAGGCTCGCATCGCACAGTTCCTATCTTCGATCACCGATCCTCTGAACCATTGCGTTACAATTCATGAGATTTTGTCGGATCCCTTCGACCCTCAGCTCTCGTTGATGGTCATGCCGTACCTCAGACCATGTAGAGATCCAGATTTTGCTACCATTGGGGATGTCGTAGACTTCGTGAATCAGACTCTCGAGGTAAGCTTGAGCGACGCACAGGATGTTCAAGGTTACTCACTCTTCTTCAGGGCTTGGTGTTTATGCATCGACACAATGTTGCGCATCGGTGAGTATTGTGAACACGCGAGAGTGACTTGCTAACTATCTCCTAGAGACATCGCAGTTGAGAATATCATGATGGACGCAGCAGCCCTGTATCCAGGCGGACACCATCCCGTTCGCCGACACTACACGCCCGATGGCCTATACGAAGTCACTCCACTACCGCGAGGTGATCGTTCTGTGACATATCTTTACGTCGACTTTGGCCTATCATCATGGTTTCCTGGCGACGCCTCTCCGTATGTAGTGGGCCGTGTGGGGCGCGACAAGCAAGCTCCTGAGCTATCGTCCACCGTTCCCTACAACGCATTCAAATTAGACATATTCACCCTCGGCAACCTTTACTCACAGGAATTCGAACAGGTACGTCTCCTTGGTGACTGCAACGCGTACATTGCTGATGCGCTCACAGAGATACAACAGCATGCACTTCCTAGTTCCCCTCATCGATAACATGCGACAGCCGCGTCCAGAGTCGCGACCAACTGCTGCGCAACTCCTTGCGCAGTGGGAAGAAATCAAGGCTGATCTCAAGGAGTCCCTCTTCCGCTGGCGGTTAGGACCCAAGACGGAGCCCGCCGTGGAACGAGTCCTCAACGACACAGTCGCCATCGCTCGAGAAGGCATCTACCACCTCAGAAAGTTCGTGAGGTGACGCCTTGGGCTCTTGGGGTATACTCTCACGATCGCTACGCCGCGTGTCCTCTCTGATCTCTGTCTCTCAGATCCACGGCTCTTGCCGTTCTACCATACTTGTCGACGTCACGCTCGTGCTTTCGTGTCCTGCGAACATTGCTGTGAACGGTTCGAAGAATGACCCGTATACGTTATAATGTACACTACCCGGAAGGTCCTCTCTCCCTAGGTATCTTACTGGTCAGTATACTCGTGGCCTTCTGAGTTAAGTCGTGCCAACGCTAACGCATCATTCGACAGGACAATGCCTGTATCTTCCAAGCGCTGCGAAAACTAGACGTTTCAAGAGCACCCAGACCTCCGAGACCGACGGCGTCTCTCTTCAAGCTCAACACAGCTCAAGATCGACTACAGGATTACGTGCTCTTAGGGCTGTCGCGGATCAAGGCGATACTAAGGCATGGGCGTTTCGCGCTTCAACTGGCAGTGCGTCACGCCATATCGACTTTCACACAAGCACACTGACCACATTGTTAAGGCGACACGACGAGTGCTCCTGAGCATACAACACAGTATGTGCCAGACGCGACACCTGGGGCCGTACAGAGATGTGCTTTCTGTGCACTGCTTCTCTGCAGCCGCGCACCGCTCCCACACATCCGACGACACGCGCAACATGCACACCCCTATGTTCAGCCCAATCCATGTTGCTTCCATTGCGATCTACCCTCGCCACATCATGGCCGGCACTGAGTGAGCAAGTTGTTCGCGGGCGGTACCCTCGATTCATCGTGTTTCATCCTCGCCGAAGGCTGGGAGGACCTCATAAACAGTCTCTGAGACTAGTGCCTCGAAGCGGATGCGATGCGTTGGTGGGAGAACATGCTCAAGGAACGTCCACACCTCGTTGGCGCACTCGTGCCCTTCACGTACCCCGAAAGTGCAACTTCAGCACGCACATCATCGCCGCCGATGCTCCATGCAGTGTACCGTGCGCGCCGTGTCGTGCCGTCTGTAGCTGGATGAACCTCGGCATGGCGTAGCTTCTGAGCGCGGGCGGTGAGCGGAGGTGACTCGCGAACATCGCAGCATCCGCCCAGCCCAGCGGTGTCCATCTTCGGCGCTGTTGCAGGGATCTCTGCCTATCGAGTTTCCATACCTGGTTCATGGTGTGACGGTGGACTGTGCGTCAACGAAGAGTGCGGGCCCTTTCATGGCGCAATATGGCAGAATATAGTCAACTCGAGCCCTCTCGACGCACAACATGCGGCGAGCGGGACTGGGATTCTGTAAGCGAGGGCTAGGGCGAAGTCGGGGTTGGAAGAGTCCTTGAAGTCAAACAATCGATGCACGATTGTCCTGGAGTCCGGATCAGCCTCCCGGTGGCGCCTGGCGAGTGTGAGCACGGTGGCGAATCCGCTCGACAGCAACTCAATAGCAATGACAACGACGAGTACATTCTTGAGAACACGATATAATAGAGGTTACAAAGTCCTTGATGTCGACGCCAGGGCAACGACCATGACGATGAATACAACATACGACCATGACTTAAGCGTACAGACGAGCATGTGCAGGAATAGCGAGCGCCGGGAAACAGTGAGGAAGAAGCGTAAGGGAAAACCATACACAACAGAGACCGAACAGAGCACACGAGACAAGACAGTCGGAGGTGCCATCTTCCTTTCGGAGAGGACCACGACAGATTCAGCAGAGAGACGGTAGTGATACCTTCCCCTACGAACGCCGGATACAGGACAAAGGACGAGACGCAGGAGCAGTGATGCAAGAGTATCCGTGTGGCGTCCAGCCTAGAGCCGACTACATTGCCTGGTGGCAATCGTCAAGCCTCGATCGCGCGACAATGTAGCCAGGGGTGAAGGTACCAGGGAGGAGACGATTGAAACGTAGCGTGATGTCGTAGGGATCGGGGAGTTGGAGGTGCTCAGAGGTCCTCCCAGACGTCGCCATCGCCGTCTCCGCTACCATCGGTAGCGAGTGGTAACAACGATTCGGGATCCATGGAGAGATGATCGATCGCGTCTTGAACATTTCCTGGACGCACACCGTATATGCGCCGAAGAACACGGGAAAACGCACGCGGACGGCTCTGCTGTGCGTATCTTCCGGAAGCGGGACTGGCGCTATGGCGCAACTTCCTACCAAGGGCGTGGAGAACCTCTCTACGATCTGGAAAGCCTCGATGCCCCGTAGTCTTCGTCAAAGATAGGGCATACGCGAGCAAATCTTGCAGCTCTGCATCAGGACTTGAGTGGTAACTTCGTTGGTCATTCGAAGAGGCACGACCGCTGAAGGCGTCATCTCCGCATTGAGCAGGGCTTTGACTGCAAGCCTTGTCGGAGTGAGAGCCACTCTCATAAAGGAGGGGCTCGTCCGCAACCTGGAGGAACTGAGGAGTGCCGCGGCGAGCACCCTTGAGTTCCGACGCGAGCCCGTTCTGGAAGATGGGCAGATCGTGGCCAACTATGAACAGGGATTAGACCAAGCTCTGTCGACGCATGAGCATGTATCCCACCTTTATGGTCCGTCATCAACGGGAGCTTCGTGACGAGGCTCAGGGACGCCAAACGTCTCCGTTCCCTAGAATTTCTTTCCTATTTGTCATGGCCTCGTTGAGTGCGGCCGTTGTCATGCACCAGTGTTCAGAGCCAGAACTCACAGCCAATTTGAATCTGAAGTCGTTGAGTTCACGACAACGGGTTGAAATGACCCCGGATAGGCCATTCCACCAATTGCTTGCGTCTTGGCGCCACGTCTGGGCGGAATAGACACGGGAGCGTATATCATCCACGTAGATGGTCATACTGTGCGGCGAGAGGCCGTACGTAGAATGAGCGCGGTTCGCGGAGACAAGAGGCCAACTTACGTCCAGATGTTGACATTGTACCTGTGCAATTCATCTTCGTCAGGAAACAAGCCATCACGAACCGCCGCGGTGAAGAGCTCTAGCACATCTTTATAGGCGTCGATCAACTGGGGTAGGTTGTTCGAAGGGAGACGAGTTCGCAGCCAGGCAAGGAAGACGGGAATGATGACAGCAAGAGTCCCAATAACTCCAGTCACCACGCCCCAGACATTAAATGCTAGATCTGACATAGTCCTGCACTACGTCGTTTGTTCAGAGTGGGTGTTGCTAAAAGGTGTTTCGAAAGCGATGGATATGCAGGACAGAGAGGCGAGACGAATGCCCTGAGGATCGCGATTATGTGTGGCGTCGAGAGAGGACTGAGCGATATTTGGAACGTGGGCAAGGCGTTCATCGATGCAAAAATCAGCAGACCAGGTGTATTCGGAGATGCACAAGTTTCACAGGCACAAAGCAGAGAGAGGGTGTGTACGGGATCTGAGATGGGGGCCACTTGAAGATGGTCGTACTCGCGAAAGTCGGGAGATCACCACGGGCGTCCCGAAGAACTCGAACCTACTTACCGCTTTTGGTGAGGCACGCCTTCTCCACGTTTTGGCTCTCACCACACAGCCAACGGCATCGGGCACGCACAACTTCGTTCTGCGCCTTGCTCTAAACCTGCCCAAGATCTATGGCTGCTCCGGATAGGCCGAAGCGACTTCCCAATCATGCTATCTTAGATGGAGAAGCGCTGAGAGTCAGCAGGCTGCGTACTTCCCAGGGGTTGTACAGTCTGGCACCAAAGGAAGTGTTCTGGCAGTCCCGATACCGTTACTTGAAAGATCATGGCTACCTTTTGAGGCCAAGATACGCCCCGGGATGGAAGCCCTCGTGGATTGATACCAACCTGGATCCCACATTTTGCGAAGATTCCATCCTGCTCATCGTCCGTATTTTCGTGTCCCGCACATAGTAGCATCGCTGACTCCATGTCAGGATTACCAAGTCATGGATGCAACTCGCCTCTCCGACGGCGAGCTAGTTGCCATAAAGTCATTCGTCAAACAAGGTCAAGAGGAACAGGTCGCTCAGTTTTTCAAGACGAATCGTCATTCCCAGAACCATTGTGTTCGAATCCACGAAATACTCCCCGATCCCTTTGAATCGGACCTAGGTTTGATGGTCATGCCGTATCTCAGGCCATGTAACAATCCAGAATTTGCAACTGTTGGAGACGTTGTCGAATTCGTTGATCAAACGTTGGAGGTATGAGGTGAATAGGCATATGCGCAAGATTTCGTCCTGAAGGCATTCTTCAGGGACTCGTGTTCATGCACAAACACAACATTGCTCACCGGTAAGCAAGCTCGTCTGTTTGGCATTGGTGTAGACTTATACATCGTCAATGAAGAGACGTGGCAGTAGCCAATATCATGATGGATGCTAGGCCGCTGTATCCGAACGGCCACCATCCGATTCGCCTGGGATCTACTCCTGACGCTCTGTACCCTGTTTCTCCTCTGCCGCGAGGTGGTCGCAGGATACAATACTACTACATCGATTTTGGACTCACATCGTGGTTCCCGCCGGGATCTTCGCCAATGGTCATCGGAGACGTCGGACGAGCGGAGGTTCCTGAGTTGTCCGACACCGTCCCATACGACGCCTTCAAGGTTGACATCTACGCTTTGGGAACCGTCTATCTCAAAGAGTTCGAGAGTGTGAGTGACTCTGCTCCTGTTCTTCCATTGATATGCTCACGGATGGTCAGAAATACAAGAATACGGATTTCCTCGGCTCCTTAGTCATGCAGATGAGACGAGAACGACCACAGGAACGACCAACTGCGGAGCAAGCTCTTCAAGAATGGCAAAAGATCCGCGCGACACTAAATGACTCTCTCTTTCGCTGGCGTCTGGTGCCAAAGTCGGAGCAGGGGATCGAACGGGTCGTCAACGATACGGTCGCTGTCGCCTGGGAGGGTATATATCACTTAAAAAAGCTGGTGAGCTAGGGCTAGCGTCTGTATCATGGTACGTCTTCCGTACTCCGCACCTCGCTTGATCCTCACTCCTCCCAGTCATCCTTCTGCGTATCATGTCTACGGGCCGGTATCGCTTTCCATCTGCTGCTATGCCCGAGCATCCCTTGCTTTCCGTCTAGTACACTGTTGCCCATACATTATAGCATATAACTTATTATCGTCCCGCTTGTTTGGCTACTCGGTGAGCGTTCTTCCCTTCCTCCCAAACAAGCGTCATGCTCACGTGTGCGTAGGGTAGTGGTCATTTTCAACGTTGTATAGGTTGTCGGATATCGGAGGAACGCAATGACTAGATGCATAATCACGCTTGTTTTGAGAACGCTCGATGGCGATGACGCTCAGGGTGATCCTGCATAGCTTCAATCGCAAGTATTCGTGCAAGCGATTCGGCGGCAGATGATCTCGCGCGAAGACCGGCAGTTGTTATATGCTGGACTAGTCTTGCTCGTATGAGCTTCTTTCACGTCGGGGCGGCACACCATCCGGCTCTGCACAAGCGCTAATATGGCATCCATCATCTCAAGAAGCTCGTCGGATAGCAAAGTTTGCTCGGTGGTATGTCTCCTCCCTCAATACTCGCGTGACGTAGCTCGCGATCTCACCTATCGCAGCTGATTCTATATTCATGGTGCCTATGGTTAATTTTGCTTTCGTTCTGCTGGCACCTCGTGCGACACCTGTTTTCGGTCTTGCATATATGCTCTATCTGCATTACATGTAACATACCACCATCTTTCCCTCGACGCTGGATATTCGGTATGTCCCCTCTGTCGCCCTACATAATCCGAGTGCACTGACACTTTGGCAGAATAGACAGCACATCAGCCTTGTAACTCTTGGTTATCGTGTAGGAATGGATATGCTAGGAATATTGTGGGGGAACGTATCGTGCTCGTTTGTCCCTTCGCCGCGTCGATGAGCGCATACTGGGCGCTAGACCTAAGTTCGATCAAGATCCTCCGAGCTGCATCCGTCACGCGCCAGATATTTTGTACTCCCCCCCCTCCCCCGGGATAGTATGCTGCGCGCTCGTACCAAGTCTCCCAGCCTCGAGGCTGCAGCCCTATCCGACTCTCCGAACACGCTGCACGGGTGCTGACATGGGCGGCCGTCGATCATCCGCATCCGTCCCTCGTGAAGCTTCGCGGCAGACGTTCGAGTCATATTCATCGCACGTAGCCTCGCACGGACAAGTATGAAGCGAATGCGATGCTGCAGTGGGGAATCCGTCCAGAGGAAACGTTGCCCGGCTCGTGTCCGCTCCGTCATAGGCGCTCCAGTACGCGGGCGGCATCGAGAACTCTTCGAATGTGTTCTTGATGCCATGGTGCTGCGTCTGCATTTTCATCAACGAAGTGTGCAAGTCCTATCATGGCGCAATATAGCAGAACGTAGCCAACTCCGGCCCTCCCAACCCATGACACGCGGCGGGCGGGGTTGCGATTCTACAAGCGAGGGCTAGGGCGAAGTAGGAGTTGGACGAGCGTCCTAGACTCCGAAACATCTTTCCCGGTGGCGTCTGACGAGTCAGTAGCACGGCTATGATGCTCGACAACAACGACTTCAGTAGCAACGATAAGTACAGACACAATAGCACGATACGGCACGATAAGGTCCTTGTCATCAACAACAGGGCGACAACAATTACAGCGGGAACAAGAGCACTGCGACGTCTTGAGCGTACAGGAAAGCGTGAACAACAGTGGACTGAGCAGAAGAGCACGAGGAAGAGGAGAGAGGCAGGGAGGAGAGCATATGCGATAGAGACGAGAGAGACAACGTGTATGAGGGAAGCAACTTTGCTCTGAGAGCTGCGACAGAGCTGTACACAGCGAGCAAGGACAAGGGATATGAGGATTGGGCGCGCCGTCAGAGTCAAGTGCATGCTGAACGCAGACACGGGATTCAAGTTGACGATGCGCCACTAGGGTGATGGCATGCCCTTTCCAGGACGGATGTGTGGTCTCGGGGCGACTTGCCTGCACTCCGAAGACCAGAAAGCTAGAGGGCGCTGAGCAGAAGGGCGCAACGAAAGGACGGTCACTGCGAGCCGGGGTGGAGAGAGTTGGCCCGGATGGCCTGAACGCGAGGAGTGCACCGATGACGAAGGTAGCCAGACTGTAGTGAGATACCGGAGAAGTCGAAGATGACCGGCAACTTCAGACGTTCGAGTCCACTGACGTCTTGAAGTCGTTGCAATCGCTGATGTCGACGGTGATGGGCATCAAAGACTCAGGATCTATCGAGATATGGGCGTCCGTGTCCTTTCCACGCCCATGGAAGCGCACGCTATAGATGCGTTTGACGACGCGAGAGAGGTTGAAGAGACGACTGCGCTTGGGGTCGAGATCGTTGTCGGAGGAAGGGGGATCGCAGAAGCTATTGCCGAAGTCCAACAGAATGTCACTGGGTCGCTCCGCATACTGACTCTCAGCATTCTCATCCTCTCCGGTGGAAGACGAGAGGGCGACCGACAGAAGACTTTGAAAGTCCGAATCAGAGATCAGATGGTGAGTGGGCTGCCCAGAACGCTGCCCAACGAAGCGATATAGACCGCCACCGGTAGTACCATCGATGCTCGGAGAAGGATATTCGCATTTTTCTGACCCTCCCGAGCCGGAGAATGGTCTAGGGAAGTTTGTCATATGCTGCCCTAACGGTCGATCGTGCAATACTGCCCGGCTGCGGTGAGACCACGGGAGCTCAGAGGATCAGAGTCATGATGACGATAGCTAACCTTTGTAATCCGACAGCAGAGGCAAGCCAGCGACGTTTCCCATAGAAGCCAAACGTTTCCGTTCTCGAGAGGTTCTATCCTGTAGGCGTGTCTTAGGATGATCGCAACGCCACGTATCACATAAATCACGCACAGCTAACTTGGCTTGCAAGGAGGTGAGCTCTTCGCAGAGAGCGACGATTCGTCCTGACAGGCCTTGCCACCAGTTAATGGCGTTCTGACGGAAAGTCCGCGTCGTAACTTGAGCGCGTATGTCCAAAACGCGAGTATAGATTCTATGGAGGGAGTGCGAGTCAATGCCGAGGTACACGCATATCGGACTGAGAACTAACGGGAGGCACTCACGTCCCAAGAGTAACGTTGAACTGCGCCAGCTCGTCCTTGTCCGCGAAGACACCTTCTTGGATTGCTTCTTCGAAGGAGGCTTTCGTGCGAACAAACGTCTTATCAAGTTCAGGTAGTAGTGCAGGCGGGAGGCGACCTCTGAGCCAGATGAAGAAAGTGGGGATCAAGGCGATTATCCCGATGATTGCCGCAACGGTGCCCCATACGTTGAAGGCTAGGTCCGACATGGCGGAGCACTTTGCGGTGCTGTCAATTTGTGAGGGCTCAGGTTGCTAGCGCTGGTGGGTCACAAGAGTGAGGTTACGAGCGAAGTGTTGGGAAGGGGAAGACGAGGTGCACACCCAGACGACCGCCAATATATGTGGCGTCCACGAAAACCCGCCGGTATTTGGAACGTGGGTGACGCGTGCACGATGCGAGCACCAAAGGGATGGCAACATGATCCAGAAATGCACAGGCACAAAAGCAGAGAGAGAAAATGGGGGGACGGGCACATAAATCTGAGATTGGCCTTGTGCGTCGAGATGGATCATGGTTGTCCTTGCGAAAGCTTGAGGAAATAATCACGGGCGTCCCGCAGACCTTGAACCTACTTACCTCTTTTGGGAGACACACCCACGCCTTCACCACGTTTCCGCGCGCTCTCACAGCAACACATGCACTGGCAAGCACTGTGCACGCGCTGACTCGGAGTGCGCCTTACGCTCAAGCTGCTCAAGATCTATGGCTTCAACTAGCAGGCCGAAGCGACTTCCAAATCATGCTCTTATCTTAGATGAGGAGGCGCTAGAAGTCAGCAGGCTACGTACTTCCCAGGGATTGTATAATCTCTCGCCGAAAGAATTGTTTTGGCAAGCCCGCTTTCGACATCTGAGGGACCACGGCTACCTCCTGAGGCCAAGGTACTCTCCGGGATGGAAACCGTCGTGGATTGGCACGAATCTGGAACCCTTGTTTTGCGAAGATTCCATCATGCTACTCGTATGTTACCTCCTTTCTACTTCTCGCCAACATCTCCCTGAGCTCGTACATAGGACTATCAAGTTCTAGATGCAACCCGTACTGAAGATGGCGAACTCGTAGCTATCAAATCCTTCATAAAGAAAGATCAAGAAGAGCAAATCGCTCTATTTTTCGCCTCCATTCGTGACCCTCGGAACCACTGCATTCGGATACATCAAATCCTTCCTGACCCATTTGAACCTCGTTTGGGGCTGATGGTAATGCCGTACCTCAGGCCCTGTAACAATCCAGAATTCCTCACTGTAGGAGATGTCGTCGAGTTCGTCGACCAAACCATGGAGGTAAGCTGACTTGCGTCTCCGTTTGCACTTCCTCACTGGCATCTAGGGGCTCGCTTTCATGCACAAGTTACACATAGCCCACCGGTAAGTCGTTTCAATATAACTGAAGCAACTCCTCAAATGACATTCTTCACAGAGACATAGCAGTATCAAATATCATGATGGATGCTAAGGCACTTTACCCGAACGGCCACCACCCGATCCGTTTGGGATACACCCCGGACGTACTCTATCCCGTCTCTGCCCTACCGCGCGCTGGCCGTAATGTGCAATACTACTATATTGACTTCGGCCTTTCGACTTGGTTTAAGCCGGGGTCTTCGCCGTACGTCCTCGGCGATGTAGGACGAGCAGAGGTCCCAGAATTGTCGGATACCGTTCCTTACGACGCCTTCAAGGTCGACATCTACGCCTTGGGCTACGTATACGCCAAAGAGTTTGACAACGTAAGCACCTGTGAGTGGCAAGGTATTCTGCTCGTACTCATGTGATTTCAGAAATATAAGAACGTCGACTTCTTGCTCCCATTGATCGAAAAAATGAAGCGACAACGACCAGAGGAACGTCCGACGGCGGAGCAAATTTTCCAGGAATGGCAGCAGAAACGTGCAACACTCAACGATTCGCTCTTCCGCTGGCGGCTGGTGCCCAAGTCCGAGCAGACAATCGAGAGGGTCGTAAACGATACTGTCGCCGTCGCATGGGAGGGCATCTATCATCTCAAGAAGCTCGTCGGATAGTCAAGTTTCCGGTAGTATGTCTCCTTTCTTCTGACTTACGCGACGCAGTGAATGATTCGCCTATCATAGCTACTGCTACTTTCCGTGTTCAGGATGCCTGCGGTTGATTTTGCTTTCTCCCTGCTGACATTTGGTGCTACGCTCGCTTTCGACCTTGCATACTGCTCGATCTACATTATAGCATATAACTTATTGTCGTCTTGCTCTCGAAGCTGGAATTTCGGTAGGTCCTTCCGTCGCCCTTGAACGTAAGCCGAGCGTTCTGACACTTCCGCAGGTAGAAAGCACATCAGCTATGTAACACTTGGGTATCGTCGAGGTGTTCACATACTAGGAATATCATCTCGAAACGCATAGCGCTCGTTTGTCAAGTTTCGCCGCGTCGATGAGCGCATACTGGGCGCTAGACCCTCCGATCAAGATCCTCCGAGCTGCATCCGTCATGCGCCAGATAGCTTCTGCTCCCGCCCGATATCATGTTACATGCCCGCGTCAACTCTCCCAGCCTCAAGGCTGCAGCCCTATCCGACTCTCCGAACACGCTGCACGGGCGCTGACATGGGCGGCCGTCGATCATCTGCATTCGTGCTGCGTGAAGCTTCGCGGCAGACCTTCGAGTCATATTCATCGCACGTGGCCTTGCGCGGGCAAGCGTGAAGCGAATGCGATGCTGCAGCGGGGAATCCGTCCAGAGGAAACGTTGCCCGGCTCGTGTCCACTCCGTCATGGGCGCTCCAGTACGCGGGCGGCATCGAGAACTCTTCGAATGCGTTCTTGATGCTATGGTGCTGCGTCTGCATTTCCATCGACGCAGTCTGCAAGTCCTATCATGGCGCAATATAGCAGAACGTAGCCAACTCCGGCCCTCCCAACCCATGACATGCAGCGGGCGGGGTTGCAATTCTAAAGCGAGGGCTAGAGCGAAGTAGGGGTTGAACGAGCGTCCTAGACTCCGAAACATCCTTCCCGGTGGCGTTTGACAAGTCAGTAGCACGGCTACGATGCTCGACAACAACGACTTCAGTAGCAACGATAAGTACAGACACAATAGCACGATACAGCACGAATCACAATGTCCTTGTCATCAACGCCAGGGCGACAACGATAAGAGCGGAACAAGAGCACTACGACGTCTTGAGCGTACAGGGAAGCGTGAATAACAACAGGCTGAGCGGAGGAGCACGAGAAAGCAGGGCGAGAGAAGGGAGAACATATATGTGATCGAGGCGAGGCGAACAGCGTGTATGCAGGAGCCGTCCTTGCACTCAAAGCTGCCACAGAGTACGCAGCGAGCAAGGACAAGGAAGACGAGGACTCGGCGCGCCGCCCTCAAGTGCATGCTAAATGCAAGCAGTAGATTGACGACACGCCGCAGCATTGGTGGCGTGCTCTCCCGAGTTGTCGAGAGACTTGCTTGCGTCGCAGCAAGTCAGAGTGTGACGACGACAACGCCACATGCGGAGGCAGGGTAAGGGCGAGCAGGCTAAACTGTGCGAGGGTTGTAGTAATGGCGAAGATGGCCGTGGACCGTACCAAGATACCGGAGGAGTCGAAGATGACCTGAGCGACACGGTCAGACGTCTGGAGACTTCTTGAAGTCGTCGCAATCGCTGAGGTCGACGGTGATGGACGCCTTTGTCTTTCCCGTGGCCGTGGAGGCGTATGCCATAGATGCGCTTCACGACGCGAGAAAGTGCTCCGAGGCGACTGCGCTTGGGGCCGAGGTCGTTCTCGGAGGAATCCAAGAGCCTCTTCTCGAAATCCAACAGGACCTCGCTGGGTCGTGCAGCGAGCTGACCCTCGATATCCTCATCGCCGGTCGAAGATGAGAGGGCTACCGACAATAGGCTCTGGAGGTCCGTATCTGAAATCAAATGGTGGGTGGGCTGCTCCGACTTCTGTCCGGAAAAACCATAGGAGCCATTGCCGGCGGCCCTATCCAGTCCCAACGACGAGTGCATGTTCTTCTCTAACTCCGGCGAGCAAGAATCAGCGCCGGAGAGAGCATGCAAGGCGGAAGAGGATCGATTGTGCGTTCCTGAGGAGCGTAAGGTCAGACTACGAGGGTTTGACGTGCCCATGCCAATCACCTTTGCGGTTCG
Source organism: Trametes cubensis (assembly GCA_029747595.1). Taxonomy (NCBI): domain Eukaryota; kingdom Fungi; phylum Basidiomycota; class Agaricomycetes; order Polyporales; family Polyporaceae; genus Trametes; species Trametes cubensis. The sequence continues at coordinate 45,902 of JAPEVG010000106.1, forward strand.
ACAGTAAGGGCATATCAGCGACGCTGCTCTCTGAAGCCAAACGCTTCCGCTCCTTCGAGCTCTTTTCCTGGAAACCTGCTGTAAGTAGGAGGGCTATCCAACAAGATTGGCAACGTACAGCCAGCTTGGCTTGAAAAGAGGTTAGCTCCTCGCAAAGAGTGACGATTTGTCCGGACAAGCCGTTCCACCAATTCTTCGCGTTCTGGCGGAAGGCCCGAGATTTCACCTGAGACTGTATGTCGAGAATCTGCGTATACGCACTAATCATATGGTTACCCTATGAAGTACACGCGATGGAAATAAGAGTGTCCTCACGATCCCAGTGTGACATCATACTGATTCTGCTCCTCCTCATTGGTGAACACGCCATCTGCGACCGCCCTTTTGAAGGAAACCTCCGCTTTGTCGAACGTGTCAATGAGGGAAGGTAGCAAAGCTGAGGGGAAGCAAGTTCGAAGCCAGATGAGGAATGTGGGGACTAATGCGATAGTACCAATGACTGCGGCGATGGCGCCCCAGACATTAAAGGCCAAGTCTGACATGGTGGAGCACTCGGCGGTGCCGTTGAGGGGCGATGAGTGTCAGTACTAGATCTGTGGTAGCAGGCAATTGCAGCGTAGGACGGGATAGTTAGAAGCAGGAAGACGAATCGACCTCAAGACGATCGCCATTATATGTGGCGTAGACGAGGGCCTGCCGATAATTGGAACGAGGGCGACGCGTGCATCGATGCAAGAACCAGACATCATTCAGAAACGCGCAAGCTGCACAGGCACAAGATGGAGCGAAGGTAGGCATAAATCTGAGATCGGTCTTGTGCGTCGAGCTGGATCATGGCCGTCCTTGCGAAACTCGGAGGGAATAATCATGGGCGGCCCAAAGACCTTAAACGTACTTACCGCTTTTGGGAGGCATGCCCACGCTTTCACCACGTTTCCGCGCGCTCTCACAGCAACACATGCGAGCACTGCACACGCGCTGAGTTGGTTCTGCCAGTGCACCCTACTCTCAGGCTGTTCAAGATCTATGGCTTCAACCAGCAGGCCGAAGCGATTGCCCAATCATGCTATCTTAGATGGGGAGGCGCTAGAAGTCAGCAATCTACGTACTTCCCAGGGCTTGTATAAACTGTCGCCGCAGGAATTGTTTTGGCAAGCTCGGTATCGGTACTTAGAGGACCACGGCTACCGTTTGAGGCCTAGGTACTCTCCCAACTGGGAGCCGTCATGGCTCAACACCAATCTAGCACCCATCTTTTGTGAAGATTCTATCATGCTACTCGTATGCCCTTTGTATGTTTCTCGTCTCGCGGACATGTTCCTGATTCATTCACAGGATTACCAAGTATTGGATGCAACGAAACTTGAAACCGGAGAGCTTGTAGCTATCAAGTCGTTCGTGAAGAAAGATCAAGAGGAACAAATCGCCCAGTTCTTCGCCTCTATTCGCGACCCCCGGAACCACTGTATTCGAATCCATCAAATCCTCCCGGACCCATTCGAACCTGGCTTGGGATTGATGATAATGCCGTATCTCAGGCCATGTAACAACCCGGAGTTCTCGACTATAGGAGACGTTGTTGAGTTTGTCGACCAAACCATAGAGGTTTGTCTCTTGGCCTTTACGTCTACACCGACTCACTCGCCGTGATATCTAGGGGCTCGTATTCATGCACAGGCTCCATATAGCTCACCGGTAAGCTGTCGCGACTGATCAACTCGACCACTCTGATGTTTGACGGACCATGCAGAGATATAGCAGTCTCCAACATCATGATGGACGCTAGGGCACTGTACCCGAACGGTCATCATCCAATCCGTTTGGGATATACCCCAGATGCGCTATATCCTGTTTCCCCCTTACCACGCGCTGGTCGCAATGTGCAGTACTACTACATCGACTTCGGCCTCTCCGTTTGGTTCAAGCCTGGTGCTTCACCGTATGTTCTTGGCAATGTGGGACGAGCTGAGGCTCCGGAGGTGTCCGATGACGTCCCGTACGACGCTTTCAAGGTCGACATCTACGCCCTAGGCTATGTCTTCGCCAGGGAATTTGGAAATGTGAGCAACCATGAGTCTCTTGAAACCTAACTGATACTGACGCGCTTTCAGAAATACAAAAACGTGGACTTCTTGCTGCCCTTGATCGAGAAAATGAAGCGACAACGGCCAGAAGAACGTCCAACAGCGCAGCAGGTCTCCCAGGAATGGCAGCAGAAACGCGCGACGCTGAACGATTCGCTGTTCCGCTGGCGACTTGTATCCCACTCGGAGCAGGCGATCGAGAGGGTGGTCAACGATACCGTGGCCGTCGCATGGGAGGGCATATATCATCTCAAGAAGCTTGTCGGATAGTAGGCTTCGCTTATTAGTACGTCTCTCCTCTTAGCGCGTGCGCGACGGAACATGTCAGCTCACCTATCATAGCTGGCTTTTGTGCACATCGTATCTACGGTTGGTTCTGCTTTCGCCCTCGCGCTGCACTTGCTCTCGGACTTGCATATCGCTACATTATAGCATATAACTTATCACCGTCTCGCTTCGAATGTTGGAATGCTCGGTATGTCCCCTGTTACCCTCCCGTCGCCCAGGCGTTCTGACATTTTAGCAGGGTACAAACATTATCACCCATGTATCACTTGGCTATTGTGGAGGGATCCACGTACCAGGACTATCATCTCGTAACACATCGCGCTCGTTTGTCCTTTCGCCGCGTCGATGAGCGCATACTGGGCGCTAGACCCCTCGATCAAGATCCTCCGAGCTGCATCCGTCATGCGCTAGATAGCTTCTGCTCCCGCACGACGGGCATTACGCGGTTTCCTCTGGTAGAAAACTCGACGNAAAAAACGGGGTCGGTTGTAACCTGCCTAGTACTTTTTGTGCCATTGGTCACGTGCAGGTGCCTTTCAAATGCCTTTTCGACGGTCTTCAGTAGATCTGGAGTACAGGTAACCACCGGCGATGCCTTTTTGTTGCTTTTTCCACGAAAGAGAACAGGGTCATGCCCGTCGTGCCGTCCAATAACATTTTACACGTCCGCGTCAACTTTCCCAGCCTCAAGGCCGTAGCCCTATCCGACCCTCCGAACACGCTGCACGGGCGCTGACATGGGCGGCCGTCGATCATCTGCATTCGTGCTGCGTGAAGCTTTGCGGCAGACGTTCGAGTCATATCCATCGCACGTAGCCTCACGCGGACAATCATGAAGCGAATGCGATGCTGCAGCGGGGAACGCGTCCAAAGGAAACGTTGCCTGGCTCGTGTCCTCACTCCGTCATGGGCGCTCCAGTGCGCNGGGGGTATCGAGCACTCTTGGAATGCGCTGTTGGTGCTATGATGCTGCATGAGGCCGAGGCTGAGATTGCCTGCTCGACGCGCCACCCCGGTGAATATATCGTACTGTACAGGCCCCTAGACGCCATTGCCAGGCGGTGATTAACGACCCTCCGTCCAATCATCGATCTTGAACGAGCGTCCGAGAGCCCGGCGAAGCCTGCAATAGGCCTTACCAGCGCGAGGGTGGCGGCGCGATCGCCGCTGTTCGAGAGCAATAGGTACAATAGTGACGACGAGTACAAACATGAGGACACAACACAATAGATATTACGAAGTCCTTGATGTCGACACTACGGCAACGACGACAACACTGATATAGGATGCGACAGTTCGAGCGTGCAGAAGAACATGGACAGCAATCGCGAGGGACAGACGAGCATGAGGTCGGGAGCAAGAGGGGAAAGCATATGTGAAGGAGATCGAGTAGAGCCTGAGGAGAAGACGTTGATTCTCGCTCGTGGAACTGCAACGGAGTACGCAGCCAGCGAGGAGACGAAGGGGTGCCCAAAAGCAAGGAAGTCGAGCACAGACACGGGATTGGCGAATCGAGTGGCGAAACACTGCAGCTTCATGGCGAAACGTACTGCGCAATCTTCGATGTTGCCAGACGAGACCACATCATCAGCTTGCCGATGGCCATCGGCAACTGATCCCGTATACCATGCGCACCCTGTGAGTCGTCGAGATAGATGTACCAATGGCGATGAGCAGAGACCGTTGTACGACGCCAGGACACACTACTCGGACTCCCGATCATCGTGCTCGGGATCGTCTGCCTCCATCGCCTGGGGCAGTAGTGACTCAGGGTCAAGAAGAGCGTCCAAGTCTGAGGTCTTTCCGACATCCCTAGGGTCAACGCCATACACGCGCCTGATAAGGCGCAGAAGAAGTCGGAGGCGATTGCGAATCGCGCGTTGTTGCGTGTGTCCTACGTCGCGGATGATCCCATCGGGCTCGCTGAGCCCGAACAGCTGTTTGCTCAGCTGCAGCCAGGCATGGAGATGTCGATACCCTAGACGGGCTCCTGGAACCTCTGCGAACTCCATAGAGCGAGAGGGCTGTAAAGCGAGCGACAGGAGGCCTTCGAGGTCCTCGAGGTCTTGATCGGAGAGCATGTCAGGTGCGGATTGCGCATTGGGGGCGATGTGGCGAGGTAAATGGGCGGCGCAGACAGTGTCGCCAGGTGAGTTGTACTCCTCTCTGGCATGGGTGGCTGCGTGAGCTGTGCATACGCACGAACAGGAATAGCGTGGGGAGGATTGCTCGGCTGAGCTCGGATAAGGGGGGTTGTGGTACTGATGAGTTGCTGTAGCGCAACGGGGAGGTGCGGTTTCACTAAGAAACACAGGCGTACGTGCAGAGGGCACTCCAGTTCGCGGCCCTAAACAGCAAATAATGAGAATGTGATATGAGGGGGATAAATCGGAGTGATACGGACCCTTCGAATCCGAGAACAAGGGCAGCTCGCTTACAAGCTCTTGAGACGCCATTCGTTTCAACTCTTTCGAGTTCCGGCGCTGGTGGACAAGTAACTATCAGCAGACAAGTCATAGTTCTAAAAACCTGTACTGACGGCAAGTTTAACCCTGATCGAATTGAGGTCGCCACGCAGTACCGTGATCTTGCTGGACAGACCAAACCACCAGTTGGTGACATCCTGCCACCAAGTAGTTGCAGCGTAAACTTCGGCGCGCAATTCGGCGACGCGAATTTCCGTGCTATCATGGTAGAAACAGATCAAAAGATCAATCAAGGAGCATATCCTCAAATACAGTCGGTCGGGGAGCAATTTTGAGGGGGCCACTCACTCTAATAGATTGATCTTGAACTCATAGATATCCCCCTCGTCAGTGATCAAACCCTTTCGAAGAGCCGTGTCAAAAAGCGTTCGCGTCTCTTTATCCTGTTTGATAACTGCAGGGAGTAGTGACGTCGGAAGACGAGTATGCAGGAAAGCCAAGAAAGCAGGGATGATCGTCAAGGTCCCGATTACTCCGGTGATGACGCCCCAGACATTGAAGCCTAGGTCAGACATCGTGAGATGGCAGCCTCGGACGCAAGAGGTGAGTATGCGGGTTTGACGGGTTATACAGCTAGGTCAAGAAAAGTGATTGGGGATGGGGTAGACTTCGTGAGATGGAATGGTCGCGGTGGTTTATGTGACGCCACCCAGGCCGAAGAACCTCAGGCCCAGTCTTTGGAACGTGGGGTTCGCATGCATCGTTGCATATATCACCTGGACAGTCCCAGAGTTCTTTTCCAAGAAAAAGGGAGACGCGCAGGCTCATGATGTTGGGAGGATCTCAGATGGGCCAGTGCAGCGCGGGAGAACCGAGAGTGGTGAACGTTGCGAGTGGAGGGAAAGTGGGCGCTTGAGGGAACGACCCGTATGAGTTGAACAGAATTTCCATATATGGAAACGGCACGCGTTGTCCACGTTGGCTCATCGCACAGCAACGAACCATGCGCTCAGAAATGCACATCGTTCTTTTGGCTCTGCAAACCTATGTCGACTACGCCGGCCAAGCAGAAACGGCTGCCTGTACACGCCTATCTGAGTGATGACGTCTTACCCCGCTACAAAAAACTTACAGAGGAGGGTTTCTACAACCTGGTTCCGAAGGAGCTCTTCTGGCAAGCACGTTACCGGGAACTCAAAGATCACGGCTACCTTCTCAGGCCGAGATATTCGCCAGGGTGGAGACCGTCCTGGATAGGCACAAATCTTGATCCTACGTACTGTGAAGACTCAATCAAGCTAATTGTGTGAACCCTCTGTTCTTTTCGGGGTCGAGTGCGAACATCAACTTATTGTATTTTCAGGATTACCAGGTCATGGACGCGACACGGCTCTCGAACCGTGAGCTGGTTGCAATCAAGTCCTTCCTCAGGCACGGGCAAGAGCTACAGATCGCTCAATTCTTCTCCTCTATTCGTGACGATGCGAACCATTGTGTTCCCATTCACGAGATACTACCAGACCCATTCGACCCTCAATTAGCGTTGATGGTCATGCCCTATCTTCGCCCTTGTAACGACCCCGAATTCGCAACTGTCGGGGACGTCATTGAATTTGTAGACCAAACACTCGAGGTTCGCTGATGGACGTACAATTGTTCTTCATTTGTCTAACCTAGCTCGCAGGGCCTGGCCTTCATGCACAAGCACAACGTAGCTCATCGGTAAGGCTATCTATCCACATGGTTCGATTATGTTCGGCTCACATTAAATCTAGAGATGTGGCCGTCGAGAACATCATGATGGATGCTACACGTCTATACCCCAATGGGCACCATCCGATCCGGTTAGGGTATACTCCTGACACGCTTTATCCTGTGTCCGCCTTACCGCGAGCGGGTCGCGACGTGCACTACTTCTACATCGACTTCGGACTGGCCTCACAGTTCCAGAACGGATCATCCTCTCTTGTGGTCGGAGATGTCGGGCGAGAAGAGGAAGTTCCGGAGTTGTCGGACACCGTTCCATACGATGCGTTCAAGGTCGACATTTTCGCCCTAGGAAAACTGTACTCGAGAGAGTTCGAGCAGGTGTGTGTTTTCCTCTGCTTCTTGCGAGTGCATAGATCATGACACCGATGATGTCTTCCTAGAAGTACAAGAATTTGGAGTTCCTCGTTTCCTTGATCGAGCCAATGACGCGACAACGGCCGGAGCAGCGACCAACGGCGGACTACATGCTGCAAGTATGGGAGCAGAAGCGTGCGACGATAAACGAGTCACTCTTCCGTTGGCGACTAGCACCCAAGTCCGAACCGGCAATCGAACGAGTAGTCAACGACACCGTCGCGGTCGCGTGGGAAGGGATATATCATCTGACGAAGTTTGTCAGGTAGCGTCTAGTCTTGCGTACGTCCACCCTTGCTACGCCCGTCATTGGTTTACGCGCCGTCGTATGGCCTGTCTTATGTCTCCCGTAGTGTACTATTCCATTTGCTGCGATCATGTTTTGCTGACGCTAGTAGCCCGAGCTTCGCACACAATTGTTTAGTTTCTCGTCCCCGATACTTGTATGTTATAGCACATAACTTATCCCTTTCTTCCGACATTGTTCTGGACATGGTGAGTTCGCACACACATCTACATTGTCAAGGTCAAGCTGACATCTCTCCAGGTTAGAGAGATCGACATCGCTACGTAATGACATTGCATTTTGGATAACTCGTACCATCTCGACCACGGAGTACCAGAAACCACGACAAGCTACGCTTCAGCGTGCTCCATGCCGGTGCGTCCCTTCTCAGCCCCGGAGGGCCTATGAGGCGCTCTTCATTTGGGACCGGACGGCCCAACCTCCCGCGCTACGTGTTGACGTCATTCGGCGGTATCAACGTGATCCCAATAACACGACGGCCAAGCCCGAATCACCGACTCTACCATTTGGCTACTACGCATCGAACGAAGTTGCATCGTCTACGATTCACTCGCACGCACACCCTGAGTATCGAGGCACGGACAAGAGCGTGCGGCTAATATGAACCTCGAGGGATTCATCGCTCAGTCCGCGCTACACCTGGTATGCGTCGGAGTCCCACCCGGGCAGTGCACCTGTGGCGTCCATCTCTCACAGCTCGCCGTCCAGCTACAGCCCCATCACCACCGTGTTTCCTGAGACTTCTACTGTAGAAACTGATGCGATGCTGCAGTGGAAAACACGCCCTTCGAAAACGTCCGGGCCTCGTTGTCGCGCCCATATCCTTCCTGTACCCCGAAAGCGCAAGTGCAACATGCATATCACCGCCGAATGCCGAATGCCGATGCTCTCTTGCACTGGCAGTGCAACACGCGTCGTGCCCTATCGTGCCGTGCGGTCTGCAGCTCGCTAAACCTCGGCGTGGCGTAGGCTCTGAGTGACCGGAGGCGACTCGCGACCATCGCAGCATCCGCCTGGCCGTCCATCTTCGGCGCTACTGCGGGGATCTCTGTCTGTCGAATTTCCATACCTGGTTCACGGTGTGACGGTGGATTGCACTTACATCAACGAAGTATGCGGGCCCTATCATGGCACAATATAGCAGAATATAGTCAACTCGAGCCCTCTCAACGCATGACATGCGGCGAATAGGGCTGAGGGCGAAAGCCGGGTTAGTGGAATCGGTAGAATGAATCGGTGCATCGATGGGTGGGCGTCCTAGGTCCCGGACAATTCCTCCGGTGGCGTCTGACGAGCGTGGAACATATCCGCAAGAGGAGTTTTCGGCGACATTCGATAACAACGATAGTTACAGGCACAATGGCACAATACAACAACACGGGCAATAAAGTCCTTGATGTGGACATCAGGGCAGCGATGATAACGACGAATACAACACACAACAACGTGAACAGACAGAAGAACATGAGAAGGAGCAAGAGCGTAGAGCATATGGGATAGAGCAACTAAGTGAAGTGTGACCTGGGAAGGGCATAACGGAGGGAGACGCCAGTCTTTACAACGCGGAGGTTGGAGGCGTGCGCCGCAGGAGCGAGTCGGGACCAGCGGGTGCAGCAATGCTAGTCGCGCACTTTTCTCGACGGTTGCGCCTGAGTTGCCAGATGGCATCTCGGGCTAGCGGATGAGGGGCGCTGATGGGCCAACGCGCATGAGCAGTAACCTGGTGAGAGGCAATGAACAGGGGAGGATTCGATGACGAGGATGGCCGTAGGCAAGTCGGGGTCGATCTGGCGAAGATACCTCTGTTCAGGCGTCTTCCCAGTCGTCGTTATCACGACCACTGGTGTGAGCGGACTCAGCGGAGGCCAATGGCATCAACGACTCCGAATCCAAAAGAACGTGGGAGGCGGTGGTCTTGCCTGCACCTCGAAGAGGAGCACCGTAAATGTGCCGAATGACGCGCTTCAACGCTCTGACAACAGTGCGCCGAACGTCGCTGCGGATCGTCGTACGTGCCGCTCTGACGCCACAGTGAGACGCACGCGGCCATAGGTCAGACGGATGCTCCACGTTGCCGTTGCCTCCCAGACTCTGAGTGCCCCATGTTCCGCCTTTCATTTTCTTGTCCAGGCGAGAGAGCGCCAGCAAGAGCAGTTCGCGAAGGACTGCATCAGACGACGGATCATCGGCGAGGCGGCGATTGAGTAGCGAGGATATGGCTTCAGGTGTCACGGGGTGGTTCTCAGTGGCAGCGGGGAAGGGAACTTGGACCGGTGCGTGTGCGCCATGGAGTTGGCAATGGAACTGCGCCGGAGCGCATGGGCATGCGTTAACACTTTGAGGGACCGACGTGTCGGAGAGGCCCATGCTATGGGATGTCGGACAGCTTGGAGGTGGGTGCGAGTATGGAGGTGGGGTACATCCATACCGTGCCGATGACAGATACCGGAGGCCTAAATTGGTGGGGAATATCAGCGCAGTGCATACGAAGTGAGTATAAATCTGACCCGTATCGTCAGTCATCAACGGCAGCTCTGTTGGTAAGCCCTGCGACGCTATCTTCTTCCGCTCGTTGGAGTTCCGTCGCTACAGGCAAACGATGAGTACGAGACCTGCCTATCAGCGCAAAAGCTTACAGCCAATTTCAACCTGATGACGTCCAGCTCCTCGCACAAGGTAGTGATACGACCAGATAATCCATGCCACCAATTGTTGACATCCTGGCGCCAAGTGCGTGCCGCATAGACTCTTGCGCGTACGTCATCCACGTATGCGACAGTCCTACATGATATGCACGAAGAGTGCAAAGGGTTGCAGTCGCATGTAAGACTGTGTCGGCGGTTTCCAAGGGAAGCGCCACTTACCCCCACAAGTTGATATTGAACTGGTGCAGTTCCTTCTCGTCAGTGAATAAGCCATCTCTGACGGCGGCAGCGAAAAGCTCTCGTGTTTCTTTCAGCAATGCGAGGAGTTGCGGTAATCTAGTAGACGGAAGACGGGTTTGCAACCAAGCCAGGAAGACTGGGATCAGGGCGATGGTGCCAAGAACGCCGGTTATAGCGCCCCAGACATTGAAGGCTAGGTCCGACATAGCGGAACAATAGGTGGTGCGCTTGGGGCGACAGAATTGGGTTTCGAGGAGTGTGTGTTAGCACGTATCGTGTGGTGAGAGCGGGGGGTCAGGCTGATTCTACGACCCAGGGGGGTCATTATAAGTGGATGTCGAAGGTCTGCCGGTATTTGGAACGTGGACGAAGCGTGCATCGATGCAGGAATCTACGGCCAAGTAGGCCTTGAGCATACGACGCAAGCTGCACAGGCACAAAGGTAAGAAAAGGGAGAATCTGAGATTGGCCTTGCGGCGGCTGAGATGGTCGTGGTTGCAAAAATCGGGGAAAATAATCACGGGCGTTCCGAAGAGCTTGAACCTCTTCACCATTTTAGGAAGTTGCGCGCGGCATGCTTTCTCCACGTTGGCTTCTCACCACACAGCACCAGTGCACGCGCGACGTCGTTCTGCCGCCTGCGCCTTGCTCTAAACCTGCTCAAGATCTATGGCTGCATCGGCCAGGCCGAAGCGACTGCCCAATCATGCTATCTTAGATGAGGAGTCCCTGAAAGTCAGCAGACTGCGAACTTCCCAGGGCCTGTACAATCTCGCGCCAAAAGAGCTCTTCTGGCAAACTCGGTATCGGTACCTAAAAGATCATGGCTACCTCTTGAGGCGAAGATACACACCTGGATGGAAGCCGTCCTGGCTCAATACAAACCTCGATCCCTTGTTTTGCGAAGACTCAATCATGCTAATTGTATTCTCTTCTCTACAAATACATTCGCAGCAGCAGTGGCTAATTGTATGCATAGGATTACCAAATCATGGACGCAACTAAGGTCTCTACTGACGAAATGGTTGCCATCAAATCATTTGTAAGGCAAGGGCAAGAGGAACAAATCGCTCAATTTTTCGCGTCTGTTCGCGACTCAAGAAACCACTGCGTCCGAATACACGAAATCCTCCCAGACCCTCTCGACACTCGCTTAGGATTGATGGTCATGCCATATCTAAGACCGTGCAACAACCCAGATTTTACGACTGTAGGAGATGTTGTCGAGTTTGTCGACCAGACGCTAGAGGTATGGAAAAGAGCGTTTTGACTACACATGCACTCAACCCGAGCCTAGGGGCTCGTCTTTATGCACGACCACAACATAGCTCATCGGTAGGTCACTTTCAATCTGAAAACTGGCGCCATACACAACGTACATCGCAGAGATATTGCCACGGCGAATATCATGATGGATGCTAGGCCGCTGTATCCGAATGGTCATCACCCAGTCCGCTTAGGATCCACTCCAGATGCACTATACCCAGTGTCAGCTCTGCCCCGCGCTGGGCGTAGCGTGCAATACTTCTACATCGACTTCGGGCTCTCCTCGTGGTTTACACCGGGATCTTCGTCTTTGGTTATCGGAGACGTGGGGCGAGCCGAGGTACCGGAACTGTCCGACACGGTTCCGTATGATGCGTTCAAAGTCGATATATATGCGTTGGGTGAGGTTTATCATGAGGAGTTCGAGGTAAGGAGTATGGAAATCAGACGCATGATCAACTACTGACGTCGCTTCAGAAATACAAGAACACAGACTTCCTTCTCCCCTTGGTCGAGCAGCTGAGACGAGTTCAACCAGAACAACGATTAACAGCAGCGCAGGCTCTCCGAGAATGGCAGAGGATACGAGCGACTATCAACGATTCGCTGTTTCGCTGGCGATTGGTACCGAAGTCTGAGCAAGCCATCGAGAGAGTCGTCAACGATACTGTCGCCGTCGCTTGGGAAGGGATCTACCATCTGAAGAAGCTTGTGATGTAGTTTCAAATCCCGCGTGGTGCGTCTTTCGCCTTTCCCTTCTCATCAGCGTGACTCACTCATGATAGCCGTCTATACCTTCGTCGTCGTTCTCGCACTCAGCCCCGCCTTCGCTTTGCCGACGCTCAGTTACTCAGTTACATCTGCTTTCTCCTTCGCATGTCTCCGCATATACATTATAGCATATAAGTTATCATCACACTGCCCTCGTAGCTGGATACTCTGTCGGTACTATTCACTTCACCCAAATCCAAGTTGACTGACTATCACCAGGTCTCAGGACGTCACAGCGACCATGTAACGTGTAACGTTTTCAGAAACCATGGAGGAATACAATGCTGGACATCAAATAACCTCAGGTTTTGACGTACCTGAATGCAAAACCCGCCGTATGCGCCGATGCGCCGAAGACTCCGCCGCCGTAGTGTCCACGTCGACCTAAACGAAGATCCTACGAGCGACACCATGAGATCACTGGTATTCTTGCACCGAACTGCACGGTATCCGCCACCGCCATTCCTCATCAATCCTCTTTGCCTCGAGGTGGCATTCCTATCCGACTCTCCGAACACGCTGCACGGACGCTGACATGGGCGGCCGTCGATCATCTGCATTGGTCCTTCTGTGAAGCTTCGCGGTAGACGTTCGAGTCAGGTTGAGCGCGCTTAACTGTCAAATGGCGTGCCCTACCTAGCCATGCACGAAGCGAATGCGATGCTACAGCGGGGAACGCGTCCAAAGGAAACGTTGTCCGACTCGCGTTCGCGTTCTGCCGTGGGCGCTACAGTACATACGCGTGTGGCGGGGGCTTGCAAGGAATGCATGTTCGGCGGGCTGAGGTTGAGACCTGCTGCCGCTGCGACGCGTCAACCCGAAGGAGCGCAAGGACTGCATGTAGACATTGCGTGCATCACGAGAGATTCCGCCGGCGTTGTGCCGCACTGATCAAGCGGAGTCGATGCATCGATAGACGAGCGTCCTAAGATGCAGCCGAATCACAAGCCCGGGACGACCGTATCAAGCATCTAGCACGCTGATCTGCGAACAACGTCGGGGACTCTGACAACTTCGAAAGCAGGAATACAATACAACATGTCAACACCACGCTACTAGCGAAAACGACGCAATGGCGACACAATAGAAACGTTCGAGATAACAAGCAACATACCATGAGGCGAGCATAGGGAGGAGAGATGCGTGTGTGAGGAGAGCATAGCGGATGATTGACAGACTGAGTGGAGAGAAGTTCAGCACAGAAGAGACGTGACGCCTATACCCTGCGCCGCGAATCTGCGACCAGGCAGAAGAGAGATCGCTTGACACGAGAGGAGATACGTGAGTTGGTATCGCCCCGGTGGTGAATGAGTCGCTCGACCTCTGCTCGAGCCCTACTCATGTTCGCCGCGGCCAACGGTGTCCTTCTGCGATCCATCGGAGCCTATCGCAGTCGATGTGTGGCAATGGACGGCGCCATCCCGTTTGGCGGGGACTCCGGCGCCAGCGTCGCAAGGCGCGTCAAGACCCTCCAAGAGCTGAGTGCCGAAACGACGCAACATCTCTCGGCGGAGTTGGTTGTCGTGCTTGCCCTTGTCAGCGCGGCAAGCATGGATCAACACAGCAGATAGCAGCTCTGTGAGATCAGCGTCCCAGTCGAGGTGCCGTCTGCCTTGGGAAGTGACGCCACAACAGTCGTAGGTCTGAGGCATGGCTCGCGCAGCAGGGTTAACGATGTCGGAATGGGCGGACGAAGGTGATGGCGCATGCATTTGATTGTATGCAGGGGGTTCCGGCGAGGACGATGCGACAGCGCTCACGCGGGTGCTCGCGGTAGCCCGGTAGCTCTCGGAGCTCGGAGGAGATGGGTGGTAGCGAGGAAGGTCCATCGATTGCTCTCTAGTAGGAAGGTGTAGCATGACGCCGGATCCAATATATGAGAAATGTTCTAACGTGATTCAGTTCACAAATGGAGGCGTCGAAAACCAGGCACTTCGAAATACTCACCTCGCTTGCTAGATATCTCCGCCAACCGAGATGCAATCCCGGCGGCGACTAGAGCTCGTCGTTCTCTGGAGCTCCTTCTCTGTAGATAACCAGTAAGACACGAGCACGACCAATACAAGTCATCTACCAACTTACCGCGATCAACTTCCGCAGTTCGATCACATCGTCATAGACGAAGGTGATTCGACTTGAGAAGCCGCCATACCAATATGCAAGTTCGTCCCGCCAGGACTTGATGTTGTCGACTTCGTCTGTGATGTCGTCAAAGCGGACCTGGATGCTATATGCGCATTCAGCATGGGGATCCTCAGACATGCCGACGAAGAGGCTACCTCCACAACCAGTTATACAGACGGTGAAGGTCGTGCTCGGGGCGGATAAGACCTTGCTGCAGCCCGTCATTGAAGTTCTTCTCCACTTCTTCAAGCGCCACCTTAAGAACGCGGTATTTTGACGATGGCATGCGGCAAAGGAACAGGTACATGAACGTGGGGACGAGGGTGAGCACGCCGATGGCGCTAGCGACAGCGCCCCAGACGTTAAAGGCGAAGTCTGACATTTGATGGACTTGGAGAGCCGGTTCAAACGTCCGCTAGATTACAGTGTAGCCCCTGCTCAACAATGGTGGGCAATAGTTGGAGGCCTTGGGTAGGAAGTAGTGAGGTGACGGTCGATCTGGGATTCGAGGGAGGGAGAGAGAACTCAGAAGGGGGGAATGTGGCGCGCACCTCAGAGCGAACATCGCGATAATATATGTAGACTGACCCTAGTACAGCTCGCACGTGAACGCGGGCCCACCACGCATTTCCGTCGAAATTCATGCTGTTGCCTGAGGGCATGGCCGCTGGGGTTCCTGCAACATGCGATAGAAAGCTGCACAAAAGTCGTTTCTTGCGCGTCTCTTGGGCGATGCGGGCGTCTGGTCCACCTATGCCGCATATGGGAACACACGCCGATTCCACGTTGGAGATCTTCCCACCGCAACAGCATCTGGCTAGGACCACCTTGAATCTGCGCCCTCGCTGCACACAAGCTGAGCATATGTCTGCACCGGCCAAGCAAAAGCAGCTGCCACATTATGTCTACCTAAACGACAAGAACATTGAACACTATACCAAGTCGACGCTTCAGGGTAAATACGGCCTCCTCCCGTCTGAAGCCTTTTGGAGAGAACGCCAGGAATATCTGCACAAGCATGGCTATGTATTGAGACCTCGATATTGGCCTGACTGGCAGCCTTCGTGGCTAGGTACAAACCTACATCCTGCTTATTGTGAAGACTCCATCGTTTCATTCGTAAGCATATAATAGGCGCCCGATCTCAATCCGAGATGACTAACTCCGTGTCCACAGAAACATCAAGTTATCGACGCTCGACGAAAAGTGGACGATTCCGTTGTGGCTATTAAGACGTTTAGTAGAGACAGTCAAGAGCTCGAAGTTGCCCAGTTCCTATCGTCCCAGCAAGATCCTCAGAACCGCAGCGTTCCCATCCTCGAGATCCTCGATGACCCGTATGACCCCAGCTTACTGTTGATGGTCATGCCATACCTCCGGCCCATCCACAACCCCGAGTTTACCACAGTAGGTGAAGTGATTGACTTCGTCGATCAAACATTAGAGGTATACGGATGGCGTTGTGCACTCATGCTAAGGTCAACCATTCCTGACGTCTTTGCCTGTTTCAGGGCCTTGTATTCATGCACAGAAACCGTGTAGTACACCGGTATGGATCAAGAGATATTGAAGTTTATGCGGAGCTCACATAATTTTAGCGATATCGCGATAGAAAACATTATGATGGACGCGCAAGCTCTGTATCCTGATGGCCACCATCCCGTACGCCTCAATTACACACCCGACGCTATCTACAAGGTCACTCCCCTGCCACGAGCTGAGCATCGAATGAAATACTACTACATCGACTTCGGGCTCGCTCGTCGCTTTCCTGAAGGAGCTTCGCCCTACGTAGTCGGGGACGTCGGTCGAGACACGGACGTACCAGAACTATCTTCGGATGTTCCCTATGACGCTTACAAAGTCGATATATTCGCCCTCGGGAATCTGTACTTCAAGGAGTTCGAGGAGGTGTGTTTTGATTTGTGTTGCTGACCGGTTGCCTGACGTTGCGATCTTAGAAGTTTCACGGCGTGCATTTCCTTCTGCCCCTGATAGAGAAGATGAAGCAACGGCAACCCGAGATGCGCCCCTCTGCGGACGAAGCCCTGGCGGAATGGATCAATATTCGCAGCTCCCTGGACAAGTCGGTCTCGCGCTGGCGCTTGGCTCCGAAGTCCGAACCTGCGATAGGGAGGATGTTCAACGACGTTGTCGCAGTCGCATGGGAGGGTATCAGCCATCTTACGAAGTTCACGAGGTAGCTGAGGACAGTTGAGGTACGTACCTGTTTGCGAGAGTTGGTGTTTACTTGCTAAACCTTCTCGTATATCAACAGGGTTGCTCATCGCGTTGTCGTTCGCTTTCTCCGGTCTCGCTCTCGTTCTTGCTAGTGTATTGAATCGTCTCTGTAGGTGCTGAGCACATCTCATATTGTGGACTTACTGTACTTCCGTAGACGAATTAGTTGTGTAAGCTGTCATTCGATGACTTTCGCAGACAATGCGCAGCCCATATGCCGCA
The DNA here is from genome assembly GCA_029747595.1 of Trametes cubensis. NCBI lineage: Eukaryota > Fungi > Basidiomycota > Agaricomycetes > Polyporales > Polyporaceae > Trametes > Trametes cubensis. The sequence continues at coordinate 62,640 of JAPEVG010000106.1, forward strand.
AAGCTCAGCGCGATTGCTCGAGCTTTCAATCGGCCCGGTAGGCCTGTTCTGTCAAGTAGAGTCGTTCTGCTCAAGAAGCCGCACACACTCGTAAGTGCCCGTTCCGTAACGTTTTGTGTGTCAGGTTCTGACAAGCTTCTCAGGATGCGTACTACATTCGCCCGCACAACGATTGTCGTTCACGTCAGACTTGACGTAGAGCTCTGTCACCTCGTATGGCAATGTGTCTCAAAAGCATGTTATCCCGTGGACACTTTCACTGTGCGAGCTTCTCTTTGCTATCGCGTCCGTGGTCCAGCTAATGCTGAAGGCGTGCCCCACAGATTTGGCAGTCAAGACTTCGATCACGACAGTGAGGGAGTTCATGTGATCCTGCTGTGTTGTAGCGCGGAAATGCCACACGTGCATTCGGATCCTGTATCGTTGAGATATTCGCATGACCCGTATACCGTCATGAAGACGAGCCTAGAAACACGACGGCAGAAAACGCCCTCAAACTCACGTTAATGCCTGTAATACGCGAGGGCTGTTTGCAACCGCGTCCTGTGGCGGGTCCGCTTTCCATGCCGAAGGATCTGAGGCACGACGTTCGTGCTCTAGGTACCGCCTCATCGTCCACGCATCATATGCATCTTGCCTCGAGGACGGTGTGCGAGCGGCCTGTGAATGCGCCACCTTCGGCGCGGACACCGAGCAAATGGCGCTATTCCCTCACGTACTCTGTGCCAAACCCCCTCCATCTCCCTGTAGAAATCTCCGGCGTCTCGTCGTAGATCCCCGTTCTGCGATGACAGCGCCCATTCATCTCGAGAAGCGCGAACAAGGTGCACATCATGCTTCTCTAGAGCTTCTGTACCACCACGAGGCTCTGAGACGATGACTCCGACATGCGACGAGCAACGTTGCAGGAACCCCTACGACGGCGATATTCAGACATATCGGGATGGATCACTGAAGGGAGGGCAAGGGGCCGTCAAATCTCTGCGATAATGAGGGTTTCTACGATGCAAGAGGGCGTTCATGCGCACTAGATTCTGATGATTCAAGGTCGGATAGTTACATTTGGTAACGGGGATACAGCAATAGCGAGGCGACAACAACAACCACACGATCGCGAAAGTACAAGGGCAACAGCGAGGATCTCAACGAGACGGACACAATAGATAACAGCGGCAATTGAGATGCGAGGAGAAGTGGCGAGAGGAGACAGTTTACACGATGAGAGGGATGCATAGAACGGACAAGTCGTAGTGAAGTAGGTTGTGGAGGACGTCGGCGACGATCTCAGATGTTGCGATGGTATACGCAGCGCAGCGGCCAACGACGCAGATGACGAAGTCGCCAATTCCGTGAACCAAAGTTGCCCTTGGAGCTATTAATCGCCACAGCGGAAGCCTGGAGGGACCAATGACTCCGGATCGGGTTGCGGGTGAGCTGACGCCATGCCAATGGCTGCCAGGGATCGCCGCACGATGGGACGGTAGAGCCAGTCCGTCTTGACGCCAGTCCGCTTCGCGCGACGGATCGCCAACTTGGTCTGACGCTGTGCGTAGAGTCCGTTGTTGGAGGCAGGCTTAGGTGTGGCTTGCGGCGATGCCTCTGGTGCCTTCTCGGACGGGACCTCGCCACATTCGGTAGACTGACGTGAACGAAGAGGGGACAAGGCAAGATACAAGAGGTCTCTGAGGTCCGCTTCGGAAATGAGATGGTGCTTGCTGTCAGAGCTGAATAGCGAGGAGGTAGACGTGCGCGAAGACTGAGTGGGAGAACCAGTGTTGTCGGCGCGTACATTATTGGTAGGTTCAGGTTCGTGGCGTGCCACGGACGCAGGCATCAAAGGCTCAATACCCGGTAGGTTGATTGCAGATAGAGCCAGGGGGCTGCGAGTCGGGTCATTCCCGCTGCACGCGAGTGGAATGAACAGAGACGAAGGGGGGGAGAGGGGTCCTTGAGTATACTCTCGAAGAAGCTCTATAATTCGATCAGTCACCTAGTAGCAGAAACACGTCAGGCAAACATACCCTGTGCATACGGGGATATCACGAGCTTCGCCGGATAACCCTGGGCCTCAAGGAGCTTCCGCTTGCTGGACTGTGTCTTCTGCAGTCGAAAATGTGAGCCACCATAGGCGGGACTGACGATCAGGTACTCACGGCCAGTTTTGCTCTGATACCGTCTATGTTGCGACATAGATGTGTTATTTTGCCTGATAAACCGTTGTACCAGTTTCTGACGTCCTGGAGCCACGAAGTGGCTTCATACGCCTCTGCGCGCACTCCGTCTACCTGACATTTGATGCTAACAATAGATTCAGTAACAGCGGATTGGCGATCACGTTGTAAGTGGGTTGACTCACGTTCGAATGCGATTATGAAAGTGATACAACTCGGTGTCGTCAGTGAGCAGACCCTCCCTGAGACCGGTGATGAAGGACTCCTGTGTTTCATGGAGCATAGTTGCTAACAAGGGTAGCAACGCGCGTGGAAGACGAGTGTTGAACCAAGAGATCAAGACTGGGACTAACGCCACCGTCCCAACGACGGCGGCGATGGCTCCCCAGACATTGAAGCCTAGATCAGACATCGACAGTCGAGTAAGTGTACGCAGCGACTTCACGGATGTCGTTCAGCCCTGTGAGGGATGGCGCTTGGCGGAGTGGCGAAGGATTGAAGAGGCTTGGAGAGGAGTGGACCTTCCCGCAAGAGCTGAGATGGGAGAGGATCCCTCTCCCGCCGCCGCATCGTCGTCCTTTAAGCTGTACTAGGCTGTACTGCAAGCTCGCTTATTATCGAGTTGTCCTAGGAACGTGGACAACACATGCATCGCGGTTTGCAGCCTGCCCAGGCAAGAAGCGTCTCCACGATGTATGTGTGGCGTGAGTTCAACTTCGTTAGCTCGAGGTCGGTCGCTCAGAGTCAGTTGAGCATCTGAGATGGTTCCGCGCTGGCGCTTGTCTGGCGCTGGCATTTAGACGCTGGATGATCCAGTTGAACGGACCTACCTTATACGGAAAGGCACGTTTCGACCACGTTGTTGTCGCTAACTGCCGTAGCGTGGGCGGCCGAGATCTGTGCTTGTCTGTGTTCTCGCTCTCAGTTCATGTCTGCATCGCACAAGCCTCAACAGCTCCCTATATATGCTTTTCTATCTGATGCGGCAGTCGAGCGTTACGCGCGTATGACGCGTGAAGGCATCTTCAACTTGGCTGAGACTGAGCTTTTCTGGCAACAGCGTTACAAATACTTGAAAGATGCTGGGTATCTGCTGCGACCTCGGTACATACCCAACTGGAAGCCATCTTGGGACGGGACCAAATTGGATCCGACGTATTGCGAAGACTCGATCATGCTTGAGGTCCGTAGCCCCCTTCGGCGCACCTCGAATCGCTAATTGACCCGTCGTTACTCAGGAATACAAGGTCATGGATGCTACCCGGGCTGAGACCAACGAACTTGTTGCTATCAAGAGCTTCACGAAGGATACAGAGGAGTTGCAGATTGCTCAGTACTTCTCTACCTTCAAGGACCCCATGAACCATTGCGTCCCCGTACACCAGATTCTTCCGGATCCCTTCGATCACGAGAAAGCGCTCATGGTAATGCCTTACCTGCGGCCTTGCAACGACCCGGATTGGAGCACTCTCGGCGACGTAGTTGACTTCGTCACGCAAACGCTAGAGGTGAGTTGGAACATGACCACGGCTAACAATCGTCCTGTCAACCTCACACCGCTCAGGGTCTGACTTTCATGCACCGTCATCGTGTAGCCCATTGGTGAGCATATACCATTCAGGTTTCGTCCTCTACGTCTTCTCACCACATCGACAGCGACATAGCTACCCCGAACATCATGATGGACGCTAGGCCTCTCTACCCGGACGGCCATCATCCAGTCCGTTTGAACTTCGCTCCCGACGGTTTGCATCGCGTAACTCCCCTTCCTCGAGCGGGTCGTTCAATACGCTACTTCTATATCGACTTTGGGCTCGCACTGCAGTTTCAACCAGGTGTAACGCCGACCGCTCTCGGTCGAGTCGGGCGAGACAGAGAAGTCCCGGAGCTCTCCGATACTGTCCCATACGACCCCTTCAAGGTTGACATTTTCGCTCTCGGGAACCTCTACTCCCAAGAGTTCGAGCGGGTGAGTTCTGGTCGGGCTGCTTGTCGCGATCGTGAGTTGCTCATGTCCGTTTAGAAATACACCAACATGGAGTTCCTCGTACCACTCATTGAGCTGATGACGCGGAGGGAGCCGACCGAACGCGCCGATGCTGAGCAGCTGCTCCTCAAGTGGGAAGAGATACGACGAGACTTGAACAAGTCGAGCTTCCGCTGGCGCTTAGCGCCCAAGGGCGAACCGGCCATCGAACGAGTACTCAACGATACCGTGGCCGTAGCCTGGCACGGAATCAATCACCTTAAGAGCCTTGTCAGCTAGCAAGGCGCTCCCTTGGAGTATGTCGTCCCTTCAGGATCCATCTGTCTCCAACTTACGTTGACGTGGTCGGCAGCTGTACTCTGTATCACTCGCACTGCCCTCGTCGTGTCTTCTACTCCGCTCTCGCCGCATCCACTCGCTGAGTTGTACTCGCTATCTGTCTTGTATACCACCGTCTTTGCCTCTAGGATATGTATGTATAATACCCCGAAGCGCCTGCGGGCAGCTGTAGAATCGGTGCGCACCATTCCGACCGAGCTGGATAGGGCATATTCGCTAACACCAAGACAGATACTATTGGAATATACTTGCTGCTGGTCATCTCTCTTATCTGTTCCTCGCAATCGCAATATTCGGTTCTCGTGCGATTTACCAATGCAAGACCGTACAAGCCACTACCGGTGGACGTGCGCCCGAAGGTAGTACTGACCTGGTGCGTATCATGACTGCCCCACACGCTCGATCTCATGAAATAAGCGATATGAACAGCGCCTTTGTGGCTCATGGTTCCGACATAGCCACCGCCTGGGAAGCGTGCCCACACAGCTGCGTCAATGTAATGCGAACCAGCCAGCATGCAGGCGTGGTCGCATAGGCTATTGCTGTGTCGTAATGAAGCTGTCGATCACAGCACCCATATATGCACGAGCGTGTACCACATATCACGCCGCTTTCAGTATACGCATCGCAGTGCATGTCGGGCAACATCGCTGCACGATTCGTGCAACATATACGAATGGCCAACATGCTGTCTGGGAGAGGCGGTTCGCTCATCACGGACGAGGCTGCACACGCGAATGGGTGAGTGCGCGCTCGTCATTCACATGCTTCGTCCTACCCTTCAGCGTGGCTGATCTGGCTGCGAACGGCCTAGGCATGTAGCTCTCGTCTACATTACGCGAATGCGATGCCAAAGTGGGGTGCACGCTCACAGGCAGGGCACACGTTGCAGGACTCGTGNCCCTCGGCGCCCACTAGCATCCACCGCCGTCGCGGGAGCTGTACGAAGCTTCTATCTGCATGGGGAATGCCCTGCCCTTGCTGCGCACATGAGTTAATCCGACCTGCGGCACGATGCGTCAGCTTCGGCGTAGGTTCCGAGGGGCCGGCGGAACCCATGTGTGGCCGATGAGATGCCTCGTTCTGAGCGTTCCGCGAGCAACCTTTGCTGTCGCGCCTGCTCGGGAGCAGTTGTTCGTGGATGTAGTCTGTGCTCGGTTCTGGTGCACCGAGACAATGGGCTACGACTCACATGTGCCAATGGCCAGTGCCTTCCGGGGGCAAGGGTTGTTGTACGTTTTCACCTTCGTTGGTTCAACACATGCTACTGTTACATGCAGGTAGCAACGTCAAACAAGGAAGATGGTGGCGATTTGAGAGACGGCCGGAGACAACAATCCTATGCATCGAGTAAACGACGGAATATNAAAAACGATGCGCGCGACACCGCCATGGAGCGAACCACGACCAAAGCAATAGTTGCGTGAAGGTATGCACAGCGATGGTGAGGCAGCGATTCCAGCGGATGGTTGGACGAGCTCAGGGAGCCCGCGGACTGGGGTGCGAGGAACATCAAGCGACGCCACAACGACTTGGTGCCCTTTAGACTCCAGGGAGAGCGGCGGAGGAAGGCGGAGGAAAAGCGGCGAAACCGGTATTCTGGGGTCGCAGTGGAAGTTCCTTCAAGTCCTAATACATCTAAGCAGAGCGGTTAGGTGAGAAGAGAAACTACTTTCTACGGCGCGATTGAAGGGCTCACGTTCAGTATACGTTGATAGTAGCGAAGTTCTTTGCGAATCTCCTCAAGTTCGCGAACGCAACCACTCCAACATTCGCGCAGCCCCTGCCCCAATGTTCGAGCAGAATGGACACGGATCGTGATTTCACCTATGTGCATCCCAATCCTGTCAAAACGAAACGAGGAAGTGAATATCAGCATGGCATGCTGTTACCGCACAGCCCATAATGACGCATCGTGCACACACCTCCCTAGCCAAAGGTCTAACACTTCTGCATGCGCACTCGGAATCTGGCCTAATCGTGCACCGTCGTTGAGGCGATGGGCGACATCCCTGAAAAGCGCATCGACACGGTACAGCCTTTCCGAAGGGAGAGTACTGGCAAAACACAGCAAGGGAAGGAGAAGGAACCCGGCGCTCAGCACGCAGCAGAATAGCCAAAAGAGCGACTCCGTCATGATTGGCATCGCGGAGGTAGGCAACAACTTGAAAACGACGAGTGGTAACGGCGACTGGGAATCCTGACAAGCCTCGAGTCGAAGTTGTAGTGGGGCGTGCTCGGTTTCTAGCCTTCAGGAGATGTGAGTGCGGAAACTTTATATGCCGCCGAACGTTGCCGCAGCGCTGAGTGATCCAGTAGGAGGTGCATGTGTCTTTGAATGCGCTGTCGGTCCATATCGATCAACTGCCAACCTACCAGCGGACACGATGTAAGGCCGTGCATCGAGCGGGGATAGATCACACGGAACGCAACTAGGTCGATAGCTGCAGGGGCGAGCCCATGCACATGTTGCCCTCCCCAACATCGAGACCTGATGTTGTTAGCGAGCATGTGGGCCCGAAATGGGACGCCGAATCTCAAGGCTTCCGACTGAATCTGAATGCTTGATGTACTCACAAATTCTGCGGGGGAGGGTATCAGTCATCTGACGAAGTACACGAGGTGCTGGCTGAGGATAGCTGAGGTACGCATCCGCCTTTGAGAGCGAACTTGTCGAATTCTTGAACATGTTGACGGCCTGTGCCGAATCCCTCCATCTCCCAGTAAGCATCTCCAGCGCTCCGTAGCAGATCCTCACCCCGCGATGACAGCGCCCATTCGTCTCGAGAAGCGTGAACAAGGTGCATGCATCACGCTTCTCTGGAGCTTCTGTACCACCACGAGGCTCCGAGACGATGACTCCGACAAGCGACGAGCAACGTTGCAGGAGCCCCTGCGATGGTGAAATCCAGACAAATCGGGATTCATTGCTGGAGGAAGGACGTCAACTCTCTGCGATGAGGGTTGCGACAACGCACGGGGGCGTACTGGAGGCGTTCACGCGCGCTAGATTCCGACAATACGAAGTCCGATGGATTCATTCGGTAACGGGAATACAACAATAGCGAGGTAACAACGACAACGACACAACCATGACAAGTACAAGAGCGATAGAGAGGAAATCAACGAGCAGAACACGTTATATAACAGTGGCGGTTGCGATGCGAGGAGATGCGAGGAGAGAAGACGGCATACACGATGAGCTGAGGGTGGCGCATAGAACAACGAGGCTACAGAGAGAACTGAAGCAGGACGTAAACGAGGAAATCGTCTGTGAGCTTGCAAGCTGCGATGAAGTTCGCAGCCGCCAACGGCGCGGGTGGCGAGTTCGCCAATGCCAAGAATGATAGCTCATCCCTCGAGCACTTGGTCGCCACAGCCCAAGCCCGGGGAGACCAGGGACTCCGGATCAGGTTGCGGACGCGCAGATGCCACGCCTATGGCTGACAGGGATCGCCTGACAATAGGGCGATAGAGCAGACTCGCCTTGATACTGGTGCGCTTCGCAAGTCGCAGCGGCAGCCTATGACCAGGACTCGGAGCAGGTTGAGAGATCCCTTGGCGTGGCGCGTCTTGCGCCACCGGGGGAAGGCCGGGCTCAGCGTCGTGGCTGGGACGCGAACGCAGTGTCGATAAGGCGAAGTACAAGAGAGCTTTGAGATCCGCGTCGGATATCGTATGGTGCTTCTCAGAGTCGCCAGAGAGTGAAGATGAAGTGGACGTAAGCGAAGGAGTTGGTGAAGGTGGGCCGATTAGGTCTTTCGAGAGATCAGCCGCGGATTCGATAGGCGTGGCAGGACCAGTGTTTGGGAGCCCCATCGGCAAGCTGACCGCCGACAGAGTCGAGGGGCTCTCGGTCAAGAAGTCTACGCTAGGCATGAAGGGGGCGCATGCAGTCGTATAGGGCAAGAGTAGAGCTGTCGAGTATTCTCGAAGTAGTTCTACGACACATAAGCTATATAGCAACATACATTCATGCGGGAGATGAACAGACCTTGTGCGTAGGGAGAGAGAGCGCGCTTGCTCGGGTAGCCTTGCGCTGCAAGGAGTTTCCGTGTTCCGGATTGTGTGTTCTGCGACACAAAGGTCAGTGTCTATGACTCGGAGCGGCCACAACACAGAGTGAATACATACAGCCAATCTTGCCCTGAGTTTGTTGACATCTCCAGTGGTATCCGATATCCTGCGTGACAAGCCCGTGAGCCAGTACTTGACATCCTGACGCCACGTAGTGATCCCGTAGACCTCTGCGCGCACGTCGTCGACATCACGTAGTATCCTATGATAGGGAGCTCAGCTATTTGGAGAAGTGGCGTCGACGCCATATATACTTACCCCTGGATGTGGGTGTGGAAGCGATACAATTCGCTATCATCGAGGTGCAAGCCTTCTCGCAGTCCAGTTACAACATCAGAACTTTCCAAAAAGTCTGAACGCGTCTGAACGTGTCTGAACCAGACATTTCAGACCCTCTCAGATCTCTTCAGAGGTACTTCAGATTCTTCAGGGAATCGGAACTCAGACATCACATCAAGCTCGTCAGACATCTACAAAACTTGCTCATTCACCTAGGGGTCCAACCCAAAGTCTCTCAGGATGTCGAGAGTGCGATTGCCGCTATACTGATAGGTTTTTATGGCGCTTATGCGTGCTCGCTGTCCGCGTACGGTTGCTCGTTACACCGCACACTAACTTGCCAATAACCACCCAGTTGTCCTTGAGACGAGCCCAATCCATGTGCTATCAACTTCCATGAGCCTTTTTATGTACCTGGTACTACGAAACATACGAGCTCCGTGTTTTCCAGAGGCTCTTTCCTCCTCCTCGGACATCACTATGACGGCGCGTGCAAGGGCTGAAAGGCAAGAGCGCCTATTTGCCAGGCGTTTCAGGCGTTTCAGGCGCTCAGATTTTTGGGAAAGTACTGATGAAAGAGAGTCAGGGTGTCTTGAGATACATTGGAGAGATAGGGCAGCCGTGCGCGGGGAAGCCGAGTATCAAACCAAGCGATAAAAACGGGGATCAACGCCATCGTCCCGACGACCGCGGCGACGGCTCCCCAGACGTTGAAGCCTAAGTCGGACATGTGTGGGAGTAGAGCTGCTCGTCGGTGCTAAGCAAGCCGTGTACGCCACTGGAGCTAGAGAGAAGAAGGGAAGAGGAGTGTGCGAGCAAGTCCAAGTCAGCAGCGAATCCCTCAGACAGTGGGGGATTGTTCGTGGCAAGACGGTACTTTCCACATCGCCGTACGCATTTAAAGCCATCTTGTATGGCCGATTGTCGTCAATTTACCCTAGGAACGTGGACAACACATGCACCGAAGTCCACAGCCTGCTGATACGAGAAGAATTTCCACGACCCAAAGGTGGCGTTAGGGCAACAGTGATGGGTACTTGGGAGTCGGACAGCCCGGCCTCTGAGCCATGCTCAGCCATGATCTGAGATAGCGGCCAGTACCGTCATTTGAGCGCTGAGCGCCGGCGGCACACGGTACGCAAATAAACGCCAAGGCGCCAAAGGCCCGTAGTGCGTGAACATACTTACCATGTATGGAACAGCACGTCGTTCACACGTGCCTGCAGCCAAGTGCTACCGTTGGGCGGCTAAGAGCGTTGCTTGCCGTGTTCTTGTTCTCAGCCTATGTCTACGTCCCCGACGCCTAAGAGGCCCCCTACATACGCGATTCTATCTGATGCAGCTGTTGAGCGTCATGCGCGTCTGACGGCTCAAGGCGTATATAATCTAGCTTCTTTTGAAGTTTTCTGGCAACAACGTCACAAGTATCTACACGATGCTGGCTACTTGCTTCGACCACGATACAGGCCCAACTGGCGGCCGTCTTGGACAGGGACCAACTTAGATCCGAGATATTGTGAGGATTCAATAATGCTGATGGTATGTCTGCTCCCGTTGCGCGTATGCAAGTACTCAGTTACTGCTCATGGTACAGGATTATCAAGTCATGGACGCTACATGCATTGCGTCCAACGAGCTTGTCGCGATCAAGAGTTTCGCCAACGATACAGAAGAGCTGCAGATTGCTAAGCTCTTCTCCACAATAAAGGACCCCATGAACCATTGCGTCCCAGTACTCCAAACACTACCGGATCCCTTCGATCACGAGAAAGCGCTCATGGTGATGCCGTACCTACGGCCTTGCAACGACCCGGACTGGAGCACTCTCGGAGACGTAGTGGATTTCGTGACACAGACGCTTGAGGTGAGTTGGACTGCGATGACGGCTAACAATCGTCCTGTCAACCTCACATTGCTCAGGGTCTGACTTTCATGCACCGTCATCGTGTAGCTCATTGGTAAGAATGCATCGTTCAATCTGCGTTCTCTACGTCTCCTCATCACGTTGACAGTGATATAGCCATCCCGAACATCATGATGGATGCGAGGCCACTATACCCAGACGGTCATCATCCAGTTCGTTTGGATTTTGCTCCAGATGGAATGCATCATGTTACTCCCCTCCCTCGAGCGGGTCGTTCGATACGTTACTTCTATATCGATTTTGGACTCGCGCTGCAGTTCCCACCTGGGGTCACGCCGACTGCTGTTGGACGAGTCGGGCGAGACAAGGAGGTCCCCGAGCTCTCTGACACTGTTCCTTACGATCCCTTCAAGGTTGACATTTTCGCTCTTGGGAACCTCTATTCACAAGAGTTCGAGCGGGTGAGTTCTGGTCGGGCTACTTGTCGCGATGGTGAATTGCTCATGTCCGTTTAGAAATACACCAACATGGAGTTCCTCGTACCACTCATTGAGCTGATGACGCGGCGGGAACCGACCGAACGCGCCAATGCTGAGCAGCTGCTCCTCAAATGGGAAGAGATCCGAAGAGACTTGAACAAGTCGAGCTTCCGCTGGCGATTAGCGCCCAAGGGCGAACCGGCCATTGAACGAGTACTCAACGATACCGTTGCCGTCGCCTGGCATGGGATCAATCACCTCAAGAGCCTTGTCGGCTAGCGAATTCTGAGGTGTGTCGCAACGCCGTTATTCTCTGCGTCTCGTTCACAATGCCGTGGTCTACAGCTTCATCGCTTGCAATATCGTTACTGGGTCCCTTGCTTCGCTCTCGCTGCATCCATCTGCTGACCTGTATTCGCTATTGGTCTTGTATTATACCGTCTTNCCCCCCTAGGATATGTATGTATAATGCCCAGAAGTGCCTACGGGTCACTGTAGAATCGGTGAGCGTCATGGCAGTTAGACTGTATCTAGGACATGATCGTTGACACTGCGACAGATTTTGCTGGAATATACGTGCTGGTCATTTCCCTGTCCTACGCCTCGCAAATCAGACGATCAGTTTCCTCGCGACATACCTATGCAAGAACGTACAAGCAAGTTAATGTCAGTGAGTGTGCATCCGACTGGCCGAGTGCGTACATGAGCTACATCGCACGTTCGACATCATGGACTAAGCGACATGAGTAGCGCCTTCATAGTTCATGGTTCCGACATAGCCACTGTCTGGATACGTCCACACTGTTGCGCCATTGCAATACGACTCGGTCAGCATCCAGGCGTAGCCGTATAACTGGATGCTGTGTCATGATGAACCTGTCGATCGCCACACCCATTTGCGTGGGTGTATTCCATGTATCACCCCGCCTTCGCTTCGTACATCGCAACGCGTCTCGGGCAACGTCGCTGCACGATTGATTCAACATCTACGACTGTCCAGCATGCTGTCTAGGACAGGCGGTACACTCACCCTGGACGCGCCTCTAGACGCGAACTTGTGAGTCGGTTTCCGTCATTCACATGCTTCATTCACCTCTTCGGCGTGGCTGATTGCAATGCGAATGGCCTAGGCATGCAACCCTGTCTGTATGCGATGCCAAAGTGGGGTGTACGCATACGGGCAGGGCACACGTTGCAGGGCTCGTGCCCTCGGCGCCCACTAGCATCCACCGCCGTCGCGGGAGCTGTACGAAGCTTCTATCTGCATGGGGAATGCCCTGCCCTTGCTGCGCACATGAGTTAATCCGACCTGCGGCACGATGCGTCAGCTTCGGAGTAGGTTCCGAGGGGCCGGCGGAACCCATGTGTGCACGGTGAGATTCCTCATATCGAGCGTTCCGTATGCAACCTTTGCCGCAGCGCCTGCTCGCGAACAGTCGTCCGGGGATGTAGTCTGTGCTCGGTTCTGGCGCTCTGAGACAACGACATGCAATGGCATGTGGCGAGGACCAGTAACTTAGGAAGGCAAGCGTTGTTGTTGTACGTGATCGCCTGCGTCGATTCATTTGTGCTACTGTTACATGCGGATGGTCACGTTACAAGGAAGATGGTGGCGATTTGAGAGACGGCCGGAGACAACAATCCTATGCAACAAGTAAACGACGGAATATAAAAACGATGCGCGCGACACCGCCATGGAGCGAACCACGACCAAAGCAATAGTTGTGTGAAGGTATGCACAGCGATGATGAGGCAGCGATCCCTGCGGAGTATTAGACGAGCTCGGGGAGCCCGCGGACAGGAGTGAGGGGAACATAAAAGCAACGCCACATCGCCTTGGTCCCCTACAGACTCCAGGGAGAGCGGCGGAGGAAGGCGGAGGAATAGCGGTGAAACCGGTATCCTGGGGTCGTAGTGGGAGTTCCTTCAAGTCCTAATACATCTAAGCAGAGCGGTTAGGTGAGAAGAGAAACCATGTGGTGGGGCGTGCTCGGTTTCTAGCCTTCAGGAGATGTGAGTGCGGAATCCTTATATGCCGCCGAACGTTGCCGCAGCGTTGAGTGATCCAGTAGGAGGTGCATGTGTCTTTGAATTCGCTGTCGGTCCATATCGATCAACTGCCAACCTACCAGCGGACACGATGTAAGGCCGTGCATCGAGCGGGGATAGATCACACGGAACGCAACTAGGTCGATAGCTGCAGGGGCGAGCCCATGCACATGTTGCCCTCCCCAACATCGAGACCTGATGTTGTTAGCGAGCATGTGGGCCCGAAATGGGACGCCGAATCTCAAGGCTTCCGACTGAATCTGAATGCTTGATGTACTCACAAATTCTGCGGGGGAGGGTATCAGTCATCCGACGAAGTACACGAGGTACTGGCTGAGGATAGCTGAGGTACGCGTCCGCCTTCGAGAGCGAACTTGTCGACCTCTTGCATATGTTGACGGCCTGTGCCGGATTCCTCCATCACCCAGTAAGCATCTCCAGCGCTCCGTAGCAGATCCTCACCCCGCGATGACAGCGCCCATCCGTCTCGAGAAGCGTGAACAAGGTGCATGCATCACGCTCTCTGGAGCTTCTGTACCACCACGAGGCTCTGAGACGATGACTCCGACAAGCGACGAGAAACGTTGCAGGAGCCCCTGCGATGGTGAAATCCAGACAAATCGGGATTCATTGCTGGAGGAAGGACGTCAACTCTCTGCGATGAGGGTTGCGACAACGCACGGGGGCGTACTGGAGGCGTTCACGCGCGCTAGATTCCGACAATACAAAGTTCGATGGATTCATTCGGTAACGGGATACAACATTAGCGAGGTAACAACGACAACGACACGACCATGACAAGTACAAGAGCGATAGAGAGGAAATCAAGGAGCAGAACACGTTAGATAACAGTGGCGGTTGCGATGCGAGGAGATGCGATGAGAGAAGACGGCATACACGATGAGCTAAGGGTGGTACATAGAACAACGAGGCCGCAGAGAGAATCGAGTCAGGATGTAAACGGGGATATTGTCTGTGATCTTGCAAGCTGCGCTGGGGTACGCAGCCGCCAACGGCGCGGGTGGCGAGTTCGCCAATGCCAAGGATGATAGCTCATCCCTCGAGCACTTGGTCGCCACATCCCAAGCCCGGGGAGACCAGCGACTCCGGATCAGGTTGCGGACGCGCAGATGCCACGCCCATGGCTGACAGGGACCGCCTGACAATAGGGCGATAGAGCAAGCTCGCCTTGATACCGGTGCGCTTCGCAAGTCGCAGCGGCAACCTATGACCAGTCCCAGAAAGGCCATGGGCAGGACGCGGAGCAAGTTGAGAGATCCCTTGGCATGGCGCGTCTTGAGCCACCTGCGGAGGGCCGTGTTCAACGTCTTGGCTAGGACGCGGACGGAGTGACGATAAGGCGATGTACAAGAGAGCTTTGAGATCCGCGTCGGATATTGTGTGGCTCTTCTCAGATTGACCGGAGAGTAAAGACGAAGTGGATGCGGGGGAAGAGGTCGGAGAGAAAGAGCCCGCATCTGAGCCCGCTGAGAGGCCAATCGCTGACCCCGAAAGCGGGCCAGGACCACTGGACAAGGGCTCCGCAACCGGCAAGCTGATCGCCGACAGAGTCGCGGGGCTCTCGGCCATGATGCTCACGTCCGGCGTCAGAGAAGCGTATGCAGTCGGATAGGGCAAGAGTAGGGCTTCCGAGTATTCTCGGAGTAGCTCTGTGACAAGTAAGTCAGCGTGAAGCAGAACTGAGGATNGGGGGGAAGACTGACCTTGTGCGTACGGAGATAGCGCTTGTTTGCTCGGGTAACCTTGCGCTGCTAAGAGTTTACGGTTGCCAGACTGTGTGTTCTGCAGCCCAAGTATTAGTATGAGGAACATAAGGAGGGAGAAGGACGGACGCACAGCCAGATTAGCCCTGAGGTTGTTCAGAGTTTCACTGAGGTCTGAAATGTCTCCCGATAGACCCATGTACCAATGCTTGACATCCTGACGCCATGTAGTGGCTCCATAGACCCCTGCACGTATATCGTCGACGGCACGTTTTGCACTATGTGAACCATGTCAGTGAAACGAGAGGCGAGTGATAATACCAGACACGGAGGCTACTGACGTCTTGACGCGAGCATGAAAGTGACGCAGTTCGCTTTCATCAGTAAACAGGTCCTCTCGCAGCCCAGCGAGGAAGAGGAGTAGTGTTTCTGAAAGCAGGTCGACGAGATAAGGCAAGCGTGCACGCGGAAGACGGGTGTTGAACCAAGCGATGAAGACGGGAACCAAAGCCACTGTCCCAACGACCGCGGCTATAGCGCCCCAGACGTTGAAGCCAAGGTCAGACATCTGGGTGGACGTTTCTGGACAGAACCGTTGAGCGAGTTGTAAGCGCTAATTGACCTAGGGAGAGGAGTGCGAAAGAGCAGAGAGGCAGGGGGATGGGACTCACGAGAGAGAATCAGCCCGCTGAACATCATCGCTCTTATGAGCTATTCTGCATGCTCGGTTGTTGCCGCGCTGTCCTAGGAACGTGGACAACACATGCATCGAAGTTCACGACCTACTGATACGAGAAGCATGTCCAGGACGAAAGGTGGCGTGAAGGCAAACGATGGTCGGATGGGCCATGGCGGATAGCCTCCGAGCATCTGAGATGCGACTTGAGTTACAGTAGAGCGCCGGTGAACATAGACGCCCCAAGACCCGTAGTACTTGAACATACTTACCTTTTTTGGGTACTTGGGTAAGCACACGGTTACGTCCACGTTTATGCCGGCGAGGTGCCTGTGTCGGCGGTTGTAATCTGCTCTTTCTGTGTCCTTGCCCTCAGCATATGTCTACAAACCCGACATCTAGAAAGCCTCCTATATATGCTGTGCTATCTGATGCAGCCGTGGAGCGTCAAGTACGCATGACGGCTGAAGGTGTTTATGACTTAGCTCCTTCTGAGGTTTTCTGGCAACAACGCCAACAGTACTTGGAGGAGGCCGGATACTCACTACGACCAAGGTATAGGCCCAATTGGCGGCCGTCTTGGATAGGGACAAACCTGGCCCCGAGATATTGTGAGGACTCGATATTGCTTACGGTACGCCTGTACTGCTTGCTCGTCTGCGATAGCACATTAACCCTCCATGAAACAGGATTACCAGGTCATGGACGCGACCTGTATTGCGACCAACGAGCTCGTTGCGATCAAAAGCTTCACCAAAGATACAGAGGAGCTACAGATTGCCCAGTTCTTCTCCTCCATCAAGGACCCCACGAATCATTGCGTCCCAGTACACCAGATGTTACCAGATCCCTTTGATCACGAGAAGGCTCTCATGGTGATGCCCTACCTACGACCTTGCAATAACCCGGACTGGAGTACTCTCGGAGACGTGGTTGATTTTGTTACACAGACGCTAGAGGTGAGTTGCGGTGCCACGACGGCTAACAATCGTCCTGTCAACCTCACACCGTCCAGGGTCTGACGTTCATGCACCGACATCGTGTAGCCCACTGGTGAGTCTACGCACCATCTTACCCGCCTCTCGATGCATCCTCACCCCTACAGCAGTGATATATCCATCCCCAACATCATGATGGACGCTAAACCGCTATATCCAGACGGTCACCATCCTGTCCGCTTGAATTTCGCTCCTGATGGAATGCATCGCGTCACTCCCCTTCCTCGTGCGGGACGCTCTATTCGCTACTACTACATCGACTTTGGCCTTGCACTGCAGTTTCAGCCGGGGGTCACTCCAACCGCTCTTGGCCGGGTCGGGAGAGACAGAGAAGTACCGGAGCTCTCCGACACTGTGCCTTACGATCCGTTGAAAGTGGACATCTTCGCCCTCGGACATCTGTATTCTCAAGAGTTCGAGAAGGTGAGAGCTCCTGACTCCTCATGGTTGGTGAATAACACGCGACGTTCTACCAGAAATACGACAGCATGGAGTTCCTCATCCCGCTGATCGAGCTTATGACACGACGGGAACCGACTGAACGCGCCGATGCTGAGCAGCTTCTCCTCAAATGGGAAGAGATCCGACGAGACTTGAACAAGTCGAGCTTCCGCTGGCGCTTAGCACCCAAGGGCGAACCGGCTATTGAGCGAGTACTAAACGATACCGTTGCCGTTGCCTGGCACGGGATCAGCCATCTCAAGAGCCTTGTCAGTTAGCAATATATCCGCTTAGAGTATGTTGCATCACCATAATTCTCTGCCTCGAACTCATAACAGCGCGGCCGACAGCTTCATCGCTCTGTGTTGCTTGTGTTCTCGTCACCGGGTCCCTTGTTCTGCTCTCACCGCATCTATCTGCTGAACTGTACTCGCTATCGGTCTTGTATTCTATGGTTTCGCCCTCCTAGGATATGTATGTATAATACCCAGAAGCGCTTACGGGCAACTGTAGAATCGGTGAGCGCCATTACAGCTGGGTCGGATTTCGGACACGATCACTGACACTGGAACAGATTTTACTGGAATATACGTGCTGGTCATCTCCCTGTCCTACGTCTCGCAAATTGGACGATCGGTTTCCTCACGACATACCTATGCAAGAGCGTACAAGCAAGTGAATGCCAGTGAATGTGCATCCGACCGGCTGAGTGCGTACATGAGCTACATCGCACGTTCGACATCATGGACTAAGCGACATGAGTAGCGCCTTCATAGTTCATGGTTCCGACATAGCCACTGTCTGGATACGTCCACACTGTTGCGCCATTGCAATGCGACCCGGTCAGCATCCAGGCGTGGCCGTATAGCTGGATGCTGTGTCATGATGAACCTGTCGATCGCCACACCCATTTGCGTGGGTGTATTCCATGTATCACCCCGCCTTCGCTTCGTACATCGCAACGCGTCTCGGGCGACGTCGCTGCAACATCTACGAATGTCCAGCATGATATCTAGGACAGGCGGTACACTCACCCTGGACGCGCCTGTAGACGCGAACTTGTGAGTCAGTTTCCGTCATTCACATGCTTCGTCCACCTCTTCGGCGTGGCTGATGTCAACGCGAACGGCCTAGGCATGCAGCCCTCGTCTGCATTATGCGAATGCGATGCCAAAGTGGGGTGTACGCATACGGGCAGGGCACACGTTGCAGGGCTCGTGCCCTCGGCGCCCACTAGCATCCACCGCCGTCGCGGGAGCTGTACGAATCTTCTATCTGCATGGGGAATGCCCTGCCCTTGCTGCGCACATGAGTCAATCCGACTTGCGGCACGACACGTCAGCTTCGGCGTAGGTTCCGAGGGGCTGGCGGAACCCATGTGCACGCGATGAGAAGTCTCATTCTGAGCGTTCCGTAAGCAACCTCCGCCGCAGTGTCTGCTCGGGAGCAGTCGTCCATGGTGTAGTCCGTGCTTGAATCTAGCACTCCGAGACAATGACATATGACTGACGTGTGCCAACTGGCCAGTGCCTTACGAGGGCGAGGGTTGTTGTACGTCTTCGTCTTCGTTGATTCGTTATGTGCTACTGTTACATGCGAGATGGCAACGTCTAACAAGCGAGATGGTGGCGAGTTGAGAGACGAGTGGGGCCACGGCCCTACGCATCAAGTAAGCGATGGAATACAAAAGCGATATGTGTGATACTGCCATAGTCTGCTCAGCAGACTACGGCCAGAGTAACCATCACACGGAGGTATGCATAGCGATGACGAGGCAGCAACTGCTGCGAACCATTGGACGGACTCGGAGAGCCCACGCAGTGGGATGAGNGGGGGGGGGGATATCAAGCGGCGCCACATCGACTTCATGCCCTTTGAAAGGCGGCGAAACCAGGTTCCCAGGGTTGCAGTGAAGCCAACCTTCTAGCCTCCCTAGGACATCTTGGCACAGTATTCAGGTGAGATTGGGTATCACTTTCTACAGCGCAATCGAAAGGCTCACATTCAACATACGATTATAGTAGTTAAGTTCCTTGCGAGATGCACATCAACGGATCCATGAGTCTGAATATCATTGATACTCCGAGCTCGAGCAATGCTATGGAAAGTGCGAAGTGGACACTAGCACTGTTATGTCATACAGTATGTCAGATACTCTTGCCAGTGTAATCTCCGCGTCTGAGCCCGTGCTCAGGAACCACCGATATAGCGATTGTCACGGTCGAGGAGGACCGAAGACGACCGCCGAAGGTTCGCACCGACAGTCATATTTCTTCATCGGTGCCGAATCATGGGCCGGGCTCCCTTGTTCCGGGATGGCAATCTCCGTCTACAGAGTTCGAAGGGGCACAAGAAGGGGTCAGCAAGCCTCGAGGCGTATTCGACCACGTTCGATTAGAAGAGGTCGGATGGAAGTTGATTCGCTGCCGTTCGGCTTGCGCTAACCAGTGCAAGGGCGGAACAAGTTAGGTCTCGTGCACGATAACAACAAGTCCATTGATAACACGGAGCGCTGACACAATACAACGACAACAAGGTATCCCGGGTCGATACCAGAGCGACGACCGAGATACCAGATCGACGACTTCCAATAGGCACATACGAACGTCGGTCGTGAGGGGTTATGGGTGAGGTGCGAAGAGAGAGGAGAGAGGAGATTGCATACGACGGAGAGCAGAGCGTAGAGGGGGGGGACGCATGGGAGGCAATTAAACCGAGAAGAGAANGGGGGGTGGCGCCTTGTCCAAGGAGCCATGTATGGGCAGTGGACAAGGTGGGCCAGATGTCGTGGGTCGCCGTACCTTCACACGCTGAGCGGCTCCCCACAATCGCGGTCGCCACCGTCTTCAGGTACATCTCCCGAGCTGAGGATGCGCGGTTGCGGTTCACCATGGGCAGCAGCGGGCTTGCCGTCTCCGTTGTCGGCGCTCCCAGGTTCGCCCAAACCATGTGTACCGGTCGACCGCTGCTTGACGGGCTCCAAGCGGTCGCCCGTCTGAACAGCTCTGCATCCCAGATGGTTTCGGCACCTGAGGTGGCCGCCAGTCCCAACGCCACATAGTTGACCATTGTACCGTCTTAAGACGTCTCGTTGGGCTGCATCAAGCTGGTGGACACCTCTCTCCAGATCTGACGAACGGCGTGTCAGGGGAAGGGACAGGAGTTGACGAAGATCATCGTCAGAAATGATGTGATGTTTGACGCTTGGGAGGTTGTTGGGAGAGTCGCATGGCGATTCGTTGTCATTGGTATTGGAGGGCGACGAACTCGAGTCACTGGTGAAGGGCGTAGACGTGGTAGTGGCTGGGTATGACGGTGGTGGACCGGAAGTCAACACATAAGTGTATTTCTTGGTAACCCTCGGAGGCCAGATGGCGGGGAATTCTGGCACTGGGCGAACTCTGGCAGAGCCTGGTGCCGAAGCCGAGCCTGATTTCGGGTACCACGACCGCTCTAAGACGAGAGTGCCGAGGATCAGCTAGTATCAATGATAGATGCGTTCAACAGTTATACCTGTAGTCCCGGAAATATCAGAGGGCAAACTCGAATGAGCTGTGTGGCCTGCGGAAGCAAGTGCCCGTCGTTCCCTGGAACTAGTTTTCTGTCGATCTGTATCAGAAACAATCCACACGACAGGCATGACGACTTGGTACGCACAGCTAGTCTAGCTCGAAAGTTCATCAGGGCCTGGCAGATCACGACCAGATCACTGGAAATGCCCTGCCACCACTGAGCGAGATCTTGGTACCACGTTTGGATGCTGAAGACGTCCGCTCGCACGTCGTCATAACGGGATTCGATGCTAGAGGCATGTGATAACATGAGTACATCATCCACGCACTACTTGACAAGGACGTACTGAGCCAACCACACATCGAACCGATGAACTTCGTCTTGGTCGAGTAAGCCAGAGTCAAGAGCCTCTTCGAAGCTGCTCTTTGTCTTCTCGAGTAGTTTCTCAACATGCTCGACTTTCCTGGAGGGGAGATGGTCCAAAGCCCAGCGGATGATAGCTTGGAACACTGCGATGGTGCCGATAACACTGGCGACGGTTCCCCAGATATTGTAGGCGAGCTCTGACATCATGAAGACCAGAGCTCGAGTAGCGGAGAGAGTAGCTGTGTGGATTCACTCTCAGGAGTCGAATGCTGGGATTCGTCGGCAAGAGGCTAGAGAAGTTGGGGAGGAGAAGGGAAAACGCGCACCGGCGGCCGCAGTGCATCCCATCTTAAGTGCGAGGATACGACGGGGCATCCGTTCGAATCCGAGAGACTTGGAACGTGCAGAAAGCGTGCATCGATAACAGAGCTTGGGAAGTCACAGGGCGTGCTTTCCTGAGGTCGGAGAGGCAATTAACCCTGATGTTCGAGGCTCGATGCTGTGAGCGGCGATGGAGTGCTTGAGCGTCTCATGGGCGTCGAAGGGCGGTGGTTTTTGGACCACAAGGAACGAACGTACTTACTCTATTCGGACATTGCCATTGGATCGCGATTGGGTGGCACGCGGTGCCCACGTTGGCTCTCTCACAACCCGAGGCTCATCTCTCTTGATGCGTTGGATCTGTCGTTCTTCGCTGTGCTCGTACTCAGCCTATGTCTGCATCTACCCCCGTCAAGAAGAAGCGCTTACCTAACTATGTATATCTGAGCGACGAGAGTGTGGAACACTACACGCGGTCAACTCTCAAGGGCAACTATGGCCTACTACCGATCGAGATATTCTGGCGAGACAGACAACAGTTTCTGCATGAAGCGGGTTATGTCCTCAGGCCTCGATATTGGCCCGACTGGCGGCCCTCGTGGCTCCATACAAACCTTCGGCCTACGTTTTGCGAGGACTCGATTGTTCTTATCGTGAGTTACCGACCAGCAATCCCTCGAGTAGGCAGAGGTGTGTAGTTGCGAACTCACAATACGAACAGGATCACCAGGTCATAGATGCCAGACAAAGCGACAATAACGCCTTGGTCGCTATCAAGAAATTCCGGAAAGAAACGCAGGAGTTGCATATTGCAGAGTATCTAAATTCTCTTCGCCATGATCCTCAAAACCATTCCGTCCCCGTTCTCAGGATTCTCAACGACCCATTCGATCCACATCTCTCTCTCATGGTAATGCCTTACCTTCGACCTTGCAATGATCCAGATTTCGGCATGCTCGGAGAGGCGGTTGACTTTGTCACGCAAACCCTCGAGGTGCGTTGGGATCTGTAGCAAGTCCGCGAGCCATCCTGACGTTTACAAGGGCCTGGCATTCATGCATAGACACAACATAGCACACCGGTACCCCTTGCTGCATCTGAAATTGGCTCACGCAACTCAAATGTCCCTTATACCTCTCCTCACAGTGATATTGCCGTGGAGAACATCATGATGGATGCCAAGGCCATGTATCCAGAGGGCCATCATCCTGTTCGACTGGACTACACGCCAGATGCGATCTACGAGGTCACTCCGCTACCACGGCTCGGTCGGAAAATCCCATACTACTATATCGACTTTGGCCTTGCTCGCCAATTCCCTCAAGGCGCGTCTCATATGGTCGTCGGGGACGTCGGTCGTGACACAGAGGTGCCCGAGCTCTCTTCAACTGTTCCCTACGACGCCTTCAAGGTCGACATATTCGCTCTGGGCAACTTATATGCCAAAGAACTCGAAGAGGTGAGGACAGGGTATCACGCGAACGTCTGCCACTGCCGCTGACGGTCTCCTGCGCCTGCGCAGAAATATTATCATACTCATTTCCTCATACCGCTCATCGAGCGTATGAAGCAACAACAGCCAAGCTCACGTCCAACCGCAGAGGAGGCCCTCGCGCAGTGGGTGGACATTCGAGACTCACTGGATCAAAGCACGTTTCGGTGGCGACTTCCGCCCAAAATCGAGGCGGGCATCGGCCGAGTCATCAACGGGACTGTCGCCGCAGCATGGGAGGGGATCAATAACCTCAAGAAGTACGTCAGGTAGTCTTGGCCAATGGTACGTCCACTCGGCATACCTCTGTGCTACTAGCGGTGTCTCTTACGCTCGCTCGCTAGCCATCCGTTGTATCATCTGTAGTACTATCTGCTCTCGACGGTATCTATTACGCGCACATGCTTTCCCGGCTCGCTGGGCTATGCTTTCTCTCGCTTCTCCTCGCCGCACTGCTGCATACCCTACATTGTATAATACCTGTAGATCGTGTCTGGAACACATGAAAATCGGAGGTCTGTGTAACTTGTGGTCTGGTGAGGATTCGCCGCTTTCTCATGACCAGCCATTTACTCGCCCATCTCAGCTATGCAGCTGTACAATATGTTATAGCGTCTTGAAATGTGGGTTGATAGGGTATCCATACATTGTCTAGCGACGAATGTGATCCAAAACACTTACGAATTTGAGTGTGCGTGCCTGAGTGCGCTTTTCAAGGACTGTACGGCATGATAATTGAGCGCAATGTGTACTACGGGTACGTAGGCGGTGAGGTGGATACGGTGGGGGCATGTAACAATGTTGAGGGAGCGAACACATGCATGGAGAAACAATATCTGACGGATCATGGATATCCCTACAAGAGACTTCAAGAAGAGAGGGGGAGGGAGAGGGAGGTGGACACGGTGGAAACGTATATAATGACAACACCATGATTCGATAATTCGACATAGCAAGGGAAGAGGGACGACGAAGCCATGGATGTGGAGGACTAGGAGGTGAGATGGACGAGCAGTAGACGTTGGTCGATGGAACAATGGACACTTCCGATACATGGTAAACAGAGCAATGGATTGACAATTACGAGTCCTGGGGGGTAGGGTGACGGCCGAATTGGCCCAAAGCGCCGCGGGCGCGATCAGGGGAATAGGGATGAGGGCGACATGCAAAGCGTCCATGAGCAACTAGATGGCAGCGTAATCTACGAGGACGAGCAGCGAGAAAGACCGGCGTCGGCGGATGCCAAAACACTACAAGATGATACAGTAAATTCATCGACAGTCCGTCTGCCGTGCGCACAGCGGTTACACGGGCAGTGAAAGCAGGGTAGCGGAAGAGCAAGACCAAGGACGATGGGGTGTAACGGCGCAGCCGAAGGACCGATGGAGAAGAGAAGCGAATCGACGCAGCGTTGAGGCGTTGGCGCAGCAGGACCATACCGTTCGGAAGGATGGGTTCAACGGATGAGTCGGCCGTAGTCGAGCCTACTCTCGCGCCGCGCCTCATGGTTTTCTTTCTTGGGGAACGCATTCCAGAACCGGAGGGTTTCGTCTCCCGCGCCAGTAACAATCGTCTCCCCGTCAGGGCTCATTGCGAGGTAGAGCACGCGGTGCGTGTGTCCTGTCAGGGAGGCGACCATGTCTAGCGAGGGATACTTCCAGATGCAGATCTGATTTTGTGCAGTAGTCGAAGAGAACCCGTGCGTCGACACGATCTCATGAGAAGTGAGAGACCAAGTGAGGTTACACACCTATCCGGGCCAATTAGCAAAGTCAACCAACGCCAATGAAGAGCCTCGACATACCTGACTCCCGGTGTCTAGTTCACTGAGCATTGTGCCATTCTGCACGTTCCAGAAGCGTATGTGCTTGTCCGCTGTGCCGCCCCCGGTAGCCAAGATGCCCGACACATGGGGGTCCCATGCGAGCGCCTTGACTGCCGCGGTATGCTCATGGAACTTCCAGAGTGGTGTGTCACCGTCCTCCGTGGCACTAGAGCTCCCAGGAACATTGCCAGTGCGCCCAGGAGTCGCTAATCCGCCTTGTCGCTTTGAGCCTCGGAGATCCCAGATGCAGACCTTGTTGTCATTGCCGCCGCTTGCGAGCGAGGCTGCCTGCGGCCCGCCATCGCCGCTCCATCGCAACCCACAGACCTCTTGTCTATGTCCTTGAGACTTCTTGAACGGCCGGGTGCCTGGCTCCCGCACATCCCGATGGTGTATCATCCGGTCACGTGAACCAGATGACAGGATGTGCGAATTCCAAGAGAGCGCGCCTATCCGTTGGGTGTGTGCACGTTCGTACGTTCTCGTCAGTTGAAGGGTGCTGGCGTCGTAGATGTGTAGGCGGCCCGAAAGTGTGCCCACTGCCAACGATGTGCCCTGTATGGTTTTGTTTCAGTAAATATGCAACAATCCGGGGGCGTCATGAGAGATTTGGTGATCAATGGCCACGGCGGCACCCGTACCGGAGTACGTCCCTTGACTAATCGATCGAATAATAGACAATGAACAACGGGCGCCTAAGGTGGCTAAGCAGCTCTCACTACTAGCGTAGGCTGTAGAATGTTCGATAGCCAAATGTCAACCCCGGGTTCTCTGTACCAATCTGTGTGGCATGCTGCCGTGCTTGAGATGGGTTCTGAGTACATTTGCGAGTAATTTGCCATAGCTTTGAGGCTTGACGGGCCTACCTCCAGCATGTTACGGTCGGACAGCCCAAGGGTGGACAGTTGGCAACCGCTCCATTGCACTCGAAGCCGTAACGACAAACCAACGACCACCAAATCTCTCCAGTACGTCGACGAATAAAGCCTACCTTCTGCACCCATGACACTGAGCTTATGGTGTCTTGCACGCTACCTAGGTCACAGAGTTTTGATACTTGAGCTGTATGAGCGGTCCAGAGGTATACGCAAGCCCCAAGACCAACGCCAAGAACGTTGGTACTTGACCAGTCGACGAGGTTGAGGTAGAAATCGTCCGCGAGCTCTGGAGCATCTAGCACGCGATAGGGCGTCTTGCAAACGCTACGCAACTGACGTCGTGGACTCTCCAGTAGATGGCGGCTTTCTGCGCGCACAGGGCTCAACGAGTAAGCCTCGTCTGTAGGCATATCTAGGCGCCGAGAGGGAGTGGCAGGGTTGGAGCGCGAAGGAGAGTTGAAAGCAAACAAACGGCGACGCGTGGGCGTGGTTGGGAGCGTGGAAGTTGAAGCCGCAGGCTGACGCACTGGGGATCCGGGACGTTGTGGCGACGAGGGCGTGACCTCTGTGTGCAGTATAGAGTTGAAGATCGCGTTCGCCTGCTCCTTCAGCGCGTCGGACTCGGTAGGAATCATACGATTCTTCGATGGCGTGGTTGGCGTGCCACCGTCCATGAGGTGGTAGGATGTGCGCATGTCGCCTGCGTCGCGGTTGGGCACGAACCGATCCCCGTAATCTCTGTGGGCGCCGCGCTCTGGAGACTCTGGCGTCGCGCCTTCGCTTGTTGATGGACGCGAATCTAGGGAAGGCGTGGATCCAGGTGCGACGCCAAACGCGGGGGTGAATCGCGTCCGGTTCTTGCGCGGGCTATCCTCGTCGGTCCCTCGGAGGCGTTTGCCGAACGGTGAATTCTTCAGGCCAGACATGGCGACTGTAGACGGGCTGTCGGGTGCAAAGGATAGTGAAAACGTCGAGCAGATAGGAAGTATCAGTCGAAAGCTAGCATGAGCGTGGTGGTGGTCAAGGTGGAAGTTAAAGCAGTGGCTAGGTGCTGACCGCGTCGCGTTTGACGCGCCGACCCCGCGTTTTGTACTCCGAACGCACAGCCGCCCGCCGGCAATTGGGTAGACGCGTCGGAGTTACAATACCCACCTTGTTCCGCAACACCCACAGCCCGCCACCGGATGGACCGACTATGAACGTATGTCTGGTTGCCATCCATCCTCAATTATGTTCGCTAACGCATTGGCCACATAGAACCTGCTCAGGACTCTCACCGCGAGCCAGGTCAAGTCCTCCTTACCGGAATCTGAGCTCAAGCTACTTCTAAGCGCCGTAAAGGAGACCCGGGTGAGTGTTTAACACGATATGACCCCGCACAAGCACTTACACTTTCGCAGCGGGCAACCAGCGATGCGGGGAAGCTCGCGGACGCGTTCTACGACTCCTTGGAGGGTCTCCTTGTTGACCTCCGGACGGTCACAATGGTGCGATCTCAGCCACCGCGCCGACTCACGTGCACTGACTCGCGCGCGTAGGATAACCGCGACGCAGAAGCGTTCTTGAAGCCAGTTTCGAAGACGGAGGTTCCGGACTACTATGACAGTACGTGTGCTACTCATAGAATGCTTGATGAGTATGCTCATCCTCGTAGTCATTTCCAACCCCATGGATCTCCAGACGATGCTCAGGAAGGTCAAGCAGCGGCAGTATAAGTCAAAGAAGGAATTCAAGGACGATCTCGATCTCATATGGTCTAATTGTTTCACGTATAACGCGACGGAGGTGAGTGGCGTTTCTAAGGACGACACTTCCGTGAACCATCCAGCCACGCCTCACGGTGCGGCCCCGAGGCACCACCGTCGGACATCGCAGCGCCCTATTCGTAGGCATGGCGTGGACCCGGACGGAACGCGTTCGTCCTTAGAAGGGACAGTGGCGGTGACGACGGTGCGTCATAAATTGTCGGCTCTCCCTGGTTCGCCGGAGATCATAGTCGACCCATAGCCTTTTGTGTCCACCTAATTCCTACACCCATTGGATCGTGTATCATGTCTCGGCATCCTTTACTCACTGGCGTTCCAGGATCACCCACTCCGTCAATGCGCGAGTCGGCTCAAAGTCAAGGCCGAGAGACTGTTACAGAACATAACAGATCTCAAGGAACGTGCCGATCCGACCATCCCTGGTGAGGTTCCCGTACGGGGGATTACTCCTCGGCCGAATGGCATATCCATCAACGGGCATGGTCGCCTACCTCCTGGGCTGTCCTTCCGTTCCCCCAGTCCAACGAAACATTCTGCGCCACAACCTGGACAGACACGGAAGATTCAACGAGATACAACATTCCCCGAGTCTCCGGCGATTATTCGTTCTCAAACAGGAATGTCGGCTTTCTTGCAGCTTGATAAAGATGTGGACGCCTACCTCTCCCAGCAACTGTTGGCACCCGGTTCTTCGGAGTCCTCGGCGTCGGAATTGAAGCGACGACTTCTCCAATACGCTGTAATCGTCGACGACGACGTGGATGGAGTGACTCCTACCGGTGCATCTCTTAGTACTATTGATGGAGACATCGGCGTCAAGCGGAAGCTGTACGTTCGTGCGTGATAGGTCTTGGAGAAGTGCTGATGTTGAGACAGGAACGGCTTTCTCGACGAACGTCCGCGTAAACGTGCAAGAACCCAGAGCCCGGTTGATAAAGACGTCGTTGAACTCTGGTGGGATGCTATGCGCTCCGAAGAGATGATTGGTAATGGCCTCCCCCGTTTTGTCCATGCTTGTTCGGATATACCCTCGCCTATCTCGTCTACTATCCACCCCGAGCTGCCACGAGCTTCCCGCCGTCGCAAGAAGAAGCAAAAAAGCTCTCCGAATACCCTGCTGTATCACATGAACAACAATATCCGAACCCTCCGCAGAGTACGCACGACGCACGCCAAATACTCATCACTCCTCCAGAGTGCAGAGGATAGTGGCGGTTTTGCGCCACCGCCGATCAATGACATTCAGGATGAGCTGGACGACGTACTGGACGAGCGGCCGTGGAAGCCTCCCGGGGCCGGTCTCGAACTAGGCGCTGAAAACGCGGACGATTGCTTGCACTGGATGGGAACTAAGGTCCTTGAACACGCTGGCTTCCAAGGTTTGGAGCTCCTCTTGACACGGGGAGCATGCATACTGAGTTGTACCCGCAGGAACTTCCAAGATGGCATTGGACGTACTTGCTAGTGTGACTGCAGAGTACATGTTCAACGTTGGCAGGACCATCCGATTCTTATGCGACAAGTATGGGAATAAGATGACGGCCGAGGTTAGTTTAGTCCTGACATGTAATGGTCGCGTTGACTCACCCTGAAAGCAGGAAATCATTTTGCATACCCTCTTTGAGAGTGGTATCACCCGCATCAACGATCTTGAACGCTATGTCAAGGATGATATTGTGCGATACGGAGGCCGACTCGCAGAGCTTGAGAAGAAATTATCAAATGCCTACAGAGAAGCGGTACGACGCCTCATCACTTATAGCTCCAACATAGGACTCATCCTCTTGTAGACTGCTGAGGAGGCCTGGGACGATGACGCACTCTTTCGCATGGAAGGGGAGGAAGAAGATGGAGAATTCGTCATGTACGTTCTCGCTTCTCATTGCTGGGGCCATCGCTGACATACGCACAGGGGCCACTTCGCGGAATCCTTCGGCGAAGATTTCCTCGGACTCAAAGAACTTGGCATTGCGGACGAATTTGGTCTCGCAAGCCTTTCGATACCCAAGCGGCTGCTCAAGGGCAAGGGCAAGGGCCTTCTCAAGGAGGGTCCATCTGCGTGCGTAGTGCTTGTTCTCTCCACCCTCTCTAGACGCTCAAATGTGATTTGTCATAGTGCGAAGCCGACGGAGCCTCCTCCGCCCTTCCCACCACCGCCTCCCTTTATACCCCTGGATTCCACCATGGTCGACAACCAGATTGGTCTCCTCAAACCTTACTACCAGTCACGCATCTCAGAGCTATCCACGAGCCACGTACCACCCCCCTCGCTGCCACCTCCTTCAGGATTGGGGGTACCTCCGGCACCTCTCGCAGGTGTTTTTCCTACATCTGCACCCTCGCTTGGGCCCCCTACCGGCCAAGCTCCCCCCATGCCAGCGGTCGAAGCACCTGCTGTTGTCTTACCCGACGATGCTCCAAGTCCATCTCATGCCAAGATTGGGCCCCTGGGCACGGTCAGCAAAGCAGCTCCTGCTGCAAGTACGGCCAAGAAGAAGAGCAAGGCGAAACCATCTGCACCCGCCCCCGGCTCCGGCTCCGCACCTGCGCCGCCTCCTGCCAACGGACCGCAAGGGTCTACGGATATGGGAGATGCTACGCCTGAATTTCCTCCTCCCCTTCCCCTCATGGCGTCTTCGAGTAGTGGCGGAGACTTCGGAAAGAAAGGCAAGAGTGGGTCGAGCTCTCCGAGTAAGAAGAAGGCGAAGGTGCAGGATTCGTTCCCGCCTGTGGTTATGGCGAGCGCGTAGGGTGCGCCAGGGTTTGCGTGAGGAAGCGTGCGACTGACATATTATTGTATTATCCTTGGGACATACATCTTTGTGGATTACTTGTAGCTGTATCATTATAGTCTCAGTGCCGACGTTGCTACGGTAACGTCCAAGGTTCACGATATCATGAACGATTTTGTTCCACGGCTTTACGGCCGGAGCGCGCGTCTATGCAGCGAACTTTCAGCCACATGCGCGGCGCGCCCTTGGTACGCGTTATTTACGTATGTTTGCTGTTCGTACTACGTCCACGGCAGCCACCGCGGCGCGAGACCTGTGCCTTTCTCTGTACGACTTCCGCATCTGCTGCTTGGACATTCTATACACTGGGATCGGAATACTGCGCGGAATATGCTCTTCCCTTCGACACATGACTCGAATCTCAAGACGCAGCAGGACCTCATTGTCTTCTGTTATGCGCAGGAACGCGTCTTGATTCCGTTACCCAAGACATATGAGGTATTGTGAATTGCATCCGAGATGTGCGCTCTCTAATAGCGTACGATAGGACGCCCGAAACCGTGCTCGAGACGTTTTTGGTATTGCAGATGATGTCGTGTTCGAAACTACGGACCTCTACGGCTCGGACGGCATGCGCGTTCGCATCCACAGCACGGCATGGGAAGGCGTCAGTCCAATCCTACATACCGTGTTAGTGAAAGGGCGAGAGGCTGCCAATGGGGCGCATTTTTCCAGTCGCTCTATAGAAGTTCCTTCAAACTTTCCACCCCGTATCTCGGCGCAGAAGAAAGCTGCTGCGAGCCCTAACGCCGCCGCCGCTCCAGCCCGGATCCAGGGCATGGTTGGGAACCCTTCTTCAGGAGAGCGACAATCTGCCAGCGCGTCGAAGACGCCGCTCAAGCTACCTGGGAGCCGTACGCCCTTGTCGACGATCAGCTCCGGCAGCGCTACTAGCAAAGCACCGTCACAGGCGTCCAGCTCGAGGACTGCGCAAAGGGGA
>JAPEVG010000107.1:0-93110 GCA_029747595.1 Trametes cubensis
GGCGAGAGGGAAGGGGAGGGGGCGGCAGGTGGCTAGGTTGGAATCCGAAGCTCAAGGCGTGAAGCGGTCCCCTTCGCATTTTTGCTCCAGTGCGTCTCCCGCCGAGGTCCTCCACGCTCAGCCACCCGCCTCTCTCCTCTCCTCCTCCATTTCCATCTCACCCGTCTCCTCTGTTCTCTCCTCCCTCATCCCCCTCCCCCTCTCGCCTCGCTCGCACCACATCCTACACCCTCGCTCGTGCCATATCCTGTGCTCGTGCCAGCGTCATCCGATTGTCCTCTCCGCACAAGCCGGACTGCCAGACCCGCGTCAGATCGCCCTCAGATTACCCATCCCTCTCTCCTCCATCTCCCAGGCCTCAGCTCTCCGCGTCCCAACCTGTCTCGGTCTCCTTGTCCCTGCGGAGGTTGCGGTCCACCGCCCACCCTCTTCCACGCTCTGGCCGTGCCTGCCGGCGCGCGCTCCCCCAGATGCGGTGGGATTCTCGGCGGCCCATCCTTACCCGTTACGGCTCCTCTCATGCTCGGCTATAGCTGACGCTGCAACACCGTGTCTGGAAGAAACTGGAGAAAGGCAGTTGCTCGGCTGCGAGAGGCCATATTGTCCAAAGTCGATAAGCCATGGTGGAGGTAAGTTTCCAAGCTCTTCCGCGTACGCCCATAAACGCGTCACTGCTCGACGTATCATCCCAAATCGCCTGCAACCTCTTCGATTCGTAGTTCCTGGGCAAGTGAACCTGGACATCGTTCTCCTTAATTTGGCCCCTCGGGGACTCGCGAATGCCTGGGCCCGGTCGCCTTCCAGTGTTTCGCCGCGACAAAAACTGAAAACTACTGTAGCCACTGACGCGTCGGAACGGTCACGTGCGCTTGTTTTCCGCGCTTATGCCAATGCTTTGGCCAGCTTCACTTGCCAGAGGGGAACGGACCAACCGATCTATTGAAGATGCTTCTCCTGTGAATGTGAGCGCATGCTGTTGCCAATGGCTCTCGGGAGAGCCACGCTGCATATGGAGGGCGATGAAGCATCCACGCTGCGGAGGCTTCTCAGACGCCCGGCATCCTGGAGGCGCGTACTAAACTACCGTACTGTGCTACTGTAGTGCGGCCTTCCGCCGATAATCACTCCTTACTTCAGCCACACGAGGCCGCGCGTGCAACCTACGGGCTTGGTACGTATAACCTAGTAGCGGTACAACGAATGTGAAGGAATACAAGTGTGTCTACACTACATCATAGTCCGAAAAAGAGAATTCTGCGTCAAGTGGATATCGGTGAACATAGAGCAAGGAGAAACATGGGGGGTACATCATCATGAAAGGATATATGTAACACAGCGGGGGAATGCTCGGGTATGTGTTCATCCGTGATAACAGGTGGTGGTTCCGAAAGAAAGAAAACTACGGCGGCGTGGCGTAACATAACGAGACTGTAGCCGGAGTCAGACAACGCGGTCGGAAGCATGGCATGGATGTAACACGTACCCTTCTAGGTATGAAACTTGAAGCTAGCGGTAGACACGAGGACTTGCGTAGCCAGGGAATTCATGAGGGCACCTACACCCCCTACCCTCATCTTCTCACCCTCGCTGCGGGGATGGGAATCTGCGATGGCTGCTGTTGCGACTGCAGCGTTGTGGACCTGGACTTGCTCAACGGTGCGCCGTTCGTCTGCCCGTGATCCCCTCTCGTCGCTACTCGCTGCTGCTGGTGTTGCTGCTGCTGCAGCTGGGGAGAGCCGGGTGCAGGTGACCCACGCTCGGGGGTTGGGCTGCCC
Source organism: Trametes cubensis (assembly GCA_029747595.1). Classification (NCBI taxonomy): domain Eukaryota; kingdom Fungi; phylum Basidiomycota; class Agaricomycetes; order Polyporales; family Polyporaceae; genus Trametes; species Trametes cubensis. The sequence continues at coordinate 1,776 of JAPEVG010000107.1, forward strand.
GTCTTGTCCTTCCCGCGACCCAGCAACCTCTTGAACCGCGATCCCTGTGCAGCCTTCTGGCGCTCTGCCTCCTTCGCACCGACAGCATCTACCACCACAATGGCCTTCGCAGCGGGAGACATCGTCGCTTTGCCCGCGCCAGCGGTGGTCTGAGCAAGCGTGGGCGTCGCCGGGACGCGTGAGTCGGAGCTACTACGCGTATGAGGTGCAGGACGCGTCGATCCTTGTCCAGGTCCCCGCGCAGAGGCACCTTTGCTCCTCCCATCGATGTTCACGAGCACCCAGCCCTCGGAGATGGAGGACGCGCGCTGCGGCCGAGAACTGCTGTGAGCAATCCCGTTCGCTGCAGCCGGAGGTAGTTTGGCGAGCGGCTGAACGGCTTGAGTATGTGATTTGGGGACCGCGCCATTCGGAGGTGTCTTCTCGTGACGGTCCATCGTATTCCCAACCCACGCAGCTTCGCTCTTCCGTGCGCCCTCTCCTTCCGCCCTATGCTGTTCCGGGGAGTGCACGCGCACCTGGCCCTTGCGCTCCACTTTGGCCTCGTCGGCCTCTTGGCTCGGCTGCTCCTTGATCGTCGGCGGGAACATGGTCGTCGTGGCGGTCGTGGTCGTACTAAGGCTTGGAGTGCCAATCGGTACGACGTCATCCTGCCGCTTTTCCTCCTGTGGAGTAGACGCCCACGCTCCCGGCAGCATCGGTCCGGGAGACGCGACTTGTGGCTCCTGCGCTGCTGCAGCGGGGACAGACGATGCGACGGTGCCGGTTGCGGGGCGGCGATTGGGATAGCGGCCGGGACGGGGACTGCACATCGGTGCGCGGTCCGCCGCTCTGCCTGCGTTCTCGCGGGCCGTGCAGAACACGAGGGGGAGACTGAGAGANTGGGGAGTTGTGTATCGGCCGTGTCGGACACGCCTGAAGCGGCTGTCTTGCGCTTCTCGTCGAAGGGTTCCGGATCCTTGCCCGTCCAGGCTATAGGAATCTCAGTCGACCGCCAGCCTGTGCTTGCCGAGAAGGCAGAGTCGCGAAAAGCGCCTGGACCGAGTAGCGGCGGGGTGGGGATCCTTGGAACGTCGGATGCGTCCCTTGTACGGTCAGGCTTGGTGATGCTGTCGCGAGTCTCTCGGCGCAGAAACCCAGCATCAGCTTGAGCCAGATCAAGTGTCGCTGATCTACTCAACGGTGCCTGAGAGGGTTGAAAAGCACTCATAGGTGGTGTGGAGGCTAGCGGTGTGGACGCTCTGCGGACTCTAACCAGAGGAGGGCCAGTTGGTATTGAGCCGAGGGAACCCGTGCGAGGGCGTGCAGCGTCGTAAGGCGAATCACCATGCGAGGCACGGAACAGCGGATCATCTTGTTGTGTGAGCGAGTGGTGACGAGATTGCATAGACTGTTGAGGGGCGATTGGGACCGTTGGGAAATGTGCCGCTATCGGCGGGGTGGTGGGTCCAGGAGCCATCGAGCGGTTCCATGGATTAAATTCCTGCTGGTAGATGGTTCCTGGCGGATGCTGAGGACCGGTGGTGTAGAAGACATCTGGGGTATGTGGTTGACTCGCCGCTCTGCGATGAGCAGTTCCGACCCCAGTCATGTCAACGCTTCCAACGTCGCTAGGGAGATGACCTGTCCCGTTGAGGGATGTCTCGGACTTGAAGGCTTGGGGTAGCTCGACCTTCGGGAAAGGTTTTTTGAGCTTGCCACCGGTACTCAGCGTAACCTGCCTCAATGGCGAAGATGCAAAGGGAGAGTTCGACCGTGCTTGGCTACTCTGGGTCTGAGTCTCAGATGAAGGACGTAAACTTCCAGAATGTGACCTGTTACTCCGAACATGGGTATACAGCGGTGAATAAGGTATGCAATACGTACCCTCCGAGGTGAGCAACGCCATTATGCTTGAGTTCTATACTCGAACGGGTCGGACTTGCTGGAGGCGACTCAGATGACGCGTTCTCTCCGGGAGGGCCTGTGAAGATCCAGAAGTCCCTTGTACGCGAACGATTTCCGACAGTTAGCGACGTCAACAAAGAAAAAGAGTGACGATCGAGGGCGCTGAGAAGAGATAGGATTTGCTGAAGAGAATCAATGGCGAAGGTATTCTCCTGGAACCCTGGAAATATCAGGCTGTGTCAGTATCCTGAATGACCGTTGAAATAGCGGATCTCTTACATTTGTAGCCTTTCAACTTGAACTCGTACGTATCCCCCAATCGTTTCTCGTCCGCAATCCCTCTAGGCCATGCATTCCTCACGGCTTGGAGGATGGCGGGAGTGAAAGGGAGTGGCGGGTCAATGACGCGGAGGACGCGAGGAGTGGGAAACGAGATTGCGAATATCATCGGACCAGCGTGAGGTAGCGTGCTGGTAGAGACGTTAGGCATGATTGGAATGGCAGAAGAATTCGGCGCAATGGTTGGCCGAGAGAAAGCGATAGCTACGCGGTCGTCGTGTTCGCGCCCATATTCGACGGTCGACAAGAACGAATACCCGTACTGGAAGATGATCGAGAAGATGCTGACGATGAGTTTCTCTGAAACCAAAGTCTTGATGTTGGTCCATGGCTTCTGGTCCAAGGAGAACTCGAAGAAGTGGGTAGTCGGGTTCTCACTACAGCCAAGCATTAGTTTGTGGCTTTCGAAGAAACGTCGCAGGGCATTGATGACGCTGTTCGGAAAGCTGTAGAGCCTGACAAAGCCATTGCCTGCGAGAGTGAGGAGAGAGAACGAGGAGACAACGCGTTGATCACGGATGAACTCCTTCCTTGGATAGAAGATGGGATTGTGAGTGAGCAGAGTAGGCGAGGGTGGAATGGGGGGCTTGAAAACGTTAGGCGTCGGGATGGGCGAGAGCTGCGCCATGGTCGGTGCATGGGGGAGAGTTGTGCGATGGCCTTCTATGCATGGCCGGAGTGGACATAGAGAGAGAGTGCAATGGCTCCAGCGCCATCAAGGCCGTGGTCCACGCCGCACGTCACTCTTCCCATACGCGTGCAGCCCACGTGCACGTGCACCGCGACTAGCTATCTCGTCGCGTCTACCGCAGCCAGAGCCCCAAGTCGCGTCTACGGCTTGAGCACCTGGACCGGCAGCAGCCAACACCCTCCGTCCACGCCTTCTCCTGCCCGATGTCTCCCCCCCTAGCTGCACCTGACGTCTTCCTGCAAATAAGACCTACTTTGACGACTTCCGGTACAGAGTCTCGACCCGCACTGGTGGTACTGCTTTCTTCGCGCAGTCGGAGTCGGGGGGTCATTACCGAAACTTTGAGATAAAGTGGTAGGACCACGGGAGCCGTAGTGAAGTGGTACCTGTGTCTTCATGTCGCCATACCTCTCGTTTAAGTTTAGGCGGCAAAGGAAACCGATACTGAACAGGGTACATCCAAAGGCAGAGACGGAGAGGATATGAAGATCCCGAACCTCCTAGAGACGCAGCGTACCTCGACGAATACGCGTGCCTCCCACACGTCGATCGCGCAGCTGCGGCGGTGTTCCTTCTTGAATGAATAGCCGGGGCAGTGGACGCTATTCAAGTATAGCTATAGCCACCACTCCTCATTGCGCGAGGGGGCGAAGCAGCGCCAGTGCGGTCGTTAGGTGAGAAGCAAGAAGGCTTGACCCTTGAAGCTGGGCATATCTCGTCGGAGTCGTCAGCGGACGAACTTCGGCGGCGGCATGTGACGGTCGCTGGTAAGTTCGTGGATGCGCCGAAGGTTCATGGGACGGTGGAATTGTGAAAGGTGAAGGCATCTCTTTGATCCATCGGTATGTTAGCCTAGTTCAATAGTTGATCAAGTACTGATACACTGGGGGGNCAAAAGTGCAAGAGTGAACGGGTAGAAGGAGTAAGTAAGGAGCGCAGTACGACAAGCGCTGGGTAGTGATGGGCGTCTATGTCGGTGCGGGCGGACCCGCGCTTATACCGGGCCGCCGTGAGGCGTGAACGGTCCGACCCCGGAGCCTGAGGAGTGCTCAGTGGAGGGACGGACTTATATACGGCTTCAACGACCTCGAGATGGCGAACCCATCTTTCCCCTGCCTCGGTCTTCAGGTCTATACCACCGCGTCAGATTTCCAACGATGTCGGCCGAATTGAAGAAATTGAACGTTTTGATGTGTAAGTGACCGCTCCATGGGTTGCCCTACATCCGATCACTCACGATGAATTCGCTAGGTGGTACTGTGCGTACCAATGATCCATATGAGGAAACATTGACCTAACAATCCCGGAATCCCCAGGGAGAGTACACCACAGGGTGGACTGGCTCCGGTGCTTCAAAGTCGGACAAGAAGGTGAGAACTGGCATAGCATGATGTGCATGATCGACAGAGCTGACAGACCTACGGACAGATCGGCGTATGTGCACACATATCGCATCGCAATTCTTTGACTAACTAGGTGTGCAGGTCGTTGGGTTGACATGCTTTGATCTGAGGAGACTTGGGAAGGTTCGTTATAATCGTGAGATCTGGGTCATGGGAGAGTGCTCACCAAACTACTTAGCTGGACAAGTTGAGCATGGTCGGCACGAACGGTTCAAAATTCCCCGCTATCCGGCAACATCTCCAACAAAATATTGCCGATGTGTACAAGGACATGGACATCTCGTGCGTCCGCTGTGTCGTTTCACCAAAGCTCCGCTAACCTTCGTCTTCTAGCTTTGACGCTTATCCGCAGGGCGATTCTATTAACCCCGAGGCTTGTGAGTTTCTGTTAGTTAACTCCTGCACTGAAACTCTTGCTCACCATACTTATATAACAGATAAAGAGGCCATAGATAAGCTGTCTCCCGGAGATGCTGTAATCATCTTCACTCCCGACAGTAAGTGCCAGTGACGACAGTGAGGAGTTCTACTCACTTCCTGCAACCAGGTACTCATTACCCCATCGCGCTCTATGCTATTGAGCGTGGTCTTCACGTCCTGGTCACAAAGCCTGCTGTTCAGCTGCTTCACCACCATGTCGAACTCATCGAGGCGGCTCGCAAGCATAATGTCGTGTGCTTCGTTGAGCACCACAAACGGTAAGCCTTGGCGACGCTTTCTACCGGAAATGATATACTAAACTGGGCGGACAGCTTCGACCCTGTATACAGCGACGCGAAAGCCCGCGCCGCATCTCTCGGGGAATTTAACTTTTTCAGCGCGTGGATGAGCCAACCTAAGAGCCAGTTGGAGACTTTCCGTGCCTGGGCAGGGAAGGACTCTGACATCAGGTACGCCTAACAACCCAAATGACTGCCGTACTCACCTACAATGATTGATGCTCGTGTCTGGCAGCTACTATCTGTCTTCGCATCACATCGATATCCACTGCTGGATCATGCAGGACAAGGCCGTCCCCACGCGTGTCGTGGCTAGCGCCGCCACTGGCATTGCTACCAGCGAGCCGTACAACTGTGTTCCCCAGACAGAGGATACGATTACTCTCCTTGTTGACTGGCAGTCCCTGTCGAGCTCCAAGCATAAGGGTACCGCTGTGTACACCGCTTCCTGGACCGCGCCGCTGAAGGCTGGTGTGCACACCAACCAGCACTGGTATTACATGGCGGAGAAGGTACGTACTCACCATTCAACCATGTGCGCTTTGGAAATGCAGCGGCTGCGTGGACATTTCGCTGCGATCATACGCATATATTGATGATCGCCTCTGCCGTACAGGGCGAGATCAACGTCGACCAAGCGCACCGGGGTTATGATATCGTCCAAGATGACACGGGCAAAGCGTGGTACAATCCCTTCTAGTACGTCTCCCGCGTTGACCGTGCGATATTCTCCGGACTGAATCAATCGCCTACTCCGTCGCCTCTGCGTCCGCACTACTTAACGCTCACCCCCATGCTCGCATCATGCTCGCTTCAATAACTCCTGACATGAACCTGACAACCACACTTTCGCACCGACCCCGCAACCTCCGACGCGCTCGCAGCATGAAATACTCGCCCTCCGAGAGCGGACATTTCGATGGCCAGCGCGCGTACGGCTACGTGTCCATCGAGAAGTTCGTCGACGCAGCACGCAGCGTGAACGCTGGCCTGACGCAGCCGAGCGACTACGACAAGCACGGGCTGCCGACGATTGAGAACACGGTGCTCACCACTGCGATCCTCCATGCCGGCCGAATCAGCCTGGACGAGAAGCGGTCCGTGTCGATCAAGCGCAACGGGAACCAGTGGGTGCTCGAGTAGACAATCGAAGAGGTGGGCTGCTGTCTGGCGAGTCCCTGGAACGATAAGAGGGTGCATGCACGGTGAAACGAGCGCCGCTTGGGATCATAAATACCGTGCGTGGACCCGGGCAGGATGGGGCTAAACCCTGCCTGCATTCCGGACGTCCCGAGACAGATCGTGCATATGGTTGCGAAGGGGGAGGAATGACGCGTTCGAAGTCCGCTAGCTTGTACGAGTATGTATCTACGTCGCATTGCTTCATTGGCCGACCGAACCAAGGGCCCGATATCTACCTGGAAGCCCCCTGTATGACCTCAGAGGACCCTCCACAGCTATGCACAGCAAGAACGCACCCCTCAGGCTTCGGGCGATTCTCCGAAGTTGTTACTCGTCGGCGACTGGCCGGGAGTTCGACTCGTTCCTGCGTCGGGTGCAGACATTTAACTGATGCAACGATGACGAAGGGCCGAAGGCGATCACAAGTGACATAGCTCAGCAAGGGCGATGATGTCTGTGGTCGGGACCGCACGGGGGGGCGCAGGCCTATCGTTGACGTGCGAGGGCTAAAAATCCCCTAGGAGGCCTGGCACATCGTTCAAGCCTCCAAGATCGTTCAGCTGCCATCTGGATGTACTCCACCGCCGACGCGTCCATTTGCGCACGTTGTACGCTATAGTCGATCACCGGGCCCGGGCGGGGGGCGTCACGGTAACATACTATCTGGATTCTGCGCAGGCAAGCCTCAATCCAAGTCGGTTCTAGCCACCGCGCCGGTCTTCGATCTTCAGACGCAGTTACGGACGCGGAGGGCCGCCGCCGTGAGAGAGGAGGGGTGGTATGCAGTCTAAGGTTCAAGCAAAAGATTGGAATTAGCCTTCCGCCGACCGGTCGCACCGACCGTCCTGGACTAGCCTCGGGTCCTATGCAAGATACGGGAACGCAGGTCTCACCGGGATCGCCGCTGTGGGGCGCGCCTGGAACGTGCTTCAAGGGAAGGAAGGGTCGGTGGCAACGCCGCTAGCGCGAAGGGCGCGGTTAGGGACTGCCTGTCAAGCAGGCAGTATATTCGAGCGGACATGAAGGTGCGATCTCCCAGGACGAGGGTGCGTGCGCGACCGCCCNGGGGGGTGGAAATTCCGAGATATGGATNGGGGTATCCCCGCGGCGCACGGCGGCGGCGGGGTGCGAGCCGCGAGGGCATGACAGCTTGCGGGCGAGAATACTCGGATATTCACGAGGATCATGCGGAGGAAGGGAGGTGGGCTCTGGTGCGAATCCACACTGCTCTATCCCCGCATCGATTGTCACGCACGTAAGTACGGTACCTGTGGGTGCAGTGGGCTCGGTGCTCGCCCGCGGAGGGTGTACGAGACCAGGGTCCATAGCAGCATCAGTCGCGCACCGCTCGTCCTCATGGATGTTCACAGCCAAGATGGTCACGCCATAGGACGAACGCAGCCAGGATCATTTCTCGCTCGTCGTGCCTGATCAGTCAAAAGCCCCGGGGGGAGGTTCGAAGCGTTCGGCGACGTTCGCTGTGTGAGTTCGAACACCTTCTTTACCTCACCCTGGTAACATGGAAATAACAGAAAGCTGTCCGCGCCCGTTATCCCGATCAGCCACCTGCAGCGCCTTGTGCTGCGTTTGGAATCCGAACCTCCACCGCAGCATGCTCAGGTTGTCACCATATCCCATCCGCTCTTTGCGCGCCCCTCAGCCAGAGATCGAGTCTAAACACCAGACAGATACACAGATACGCCTGATGCACGCCATCCTCCGCGCGCTCCTGAATCGCAGCTGATCGGGTCAGCGTCACGCCCAGCCGCTCTAGATGCAATAATATAATTCGATGCACGATTGGGGGTTGGTAATGTAAACGACAGGAGTGCGCGGAACAGTGCGGCGAGCCCTTCAGGCCCAGAGTACGACAGTGGTTGGTGTGATTGGATGCGGCGACATTGACGAGGCTGTACGGACGAATGTGAACTAAAAAGGACGATATGACACAATGCGCACGGGATGGATGGGGGATGGTTCAAAGACGACGGTTGCGATTGAAGAAAATGTACAATAAACGTGAAGAATAAGATAGAACGAAGGCGGCGACTTAAGTTGGATCGGGGTTCGGTGGAAGGGAAGAGGGGGTGTGGGTGCTCGTCGCGTAATGCGATCCAGGATTGGTGCGCGGGGAAGGAAAGGACGGGATGCATAGAGTAGGATATGTTCGAATGAATGCTGAACAATGTCCGCGGGGAAGAGCCGGATGGTGCCAGTTGCTGTGGTCGAACGACAGATACACCGTATGGACTGCGTCAATCGCGGTCCGTAATCGTACACGACAGGCGTACACGGCGGTGTATCTTGGGCGGAGGCCGTCTGATTCGACTTCGACTTCTCGTACTCATATAGGCGACGGCGTCTGGCACAGAAAGAAGGCGGAGAGACGAGAGACGATTGCTGAGAGGAAAGAATGCATGGATGAGTCGATGATGTTGTGGATGATGAGAACAGATTGCGTTTGAAGGGATGCCGAAGGACGACGTGTATGGTAGTGTTGATACATTTTGCTGAAAGACGAGGAGACTTGCATCGGATGGGCGACAGCGGAGGAAAGCTTTTTACAACCAGGCGACGGTGCTGAACGGTTGGCGAACGGCAGCAGCGGAAGCAACGAGTGCCCGAAGCAATCTCACGAGACGACGGCAGGTCGGGGGGACGCAACGTTCAGGTTGTGGAGAGCCTGACGTTGATATTTGACGAAGTCGTGAGGGAGGAATTGCTCGGGAACCTGTTCGATCATCTGCTTGTTGATCGCGGGCTCGAACTTGGGAGACGGGAGATTCTCCTTGTCATCCGACATGTAGGAGCTCGTGAAGGCGTCGCTCGAGAACACTGGGCTGGTGGGAGTCGCCGGCATGTCGTCTGACATATCCGATACCGTAGTCGAAACACTCATGGGTGTGCAAACCTTGGGGGAGTGCGTCCGCACAGGCGTCATCGGGAGAGAAATCGGGGACTGCCTTTGGAAACGGCCGCCTTGCAGGTAGAACTGGAGAACGAACGTCGCAGCCTTGGAATAGAAGGCATACGAGTACTTCTTCACAAGCGTCTCCGAAAGCTCGTTCGCGTGCTTGGCGAGGCGATTGTCCAGATGCTCGACAATTTCGAGGCACTCCTCGGTCTCCTCGAAGATGCGACGACCCTTCCCGCAGAGGAATCGCGCCAGGGTGAGTGCGCCGAGAGCGATAGCAGAGGAAGGGTATTGGCAGAACTCGCGGTAGAAGAGCGTAATCTCCATGAGGAAGCGGGCGACGTGCTGAACCTTCTGGTCTTCAACGATGGGCCCACAGCAAAAGATACGCAACCATGATTCCGCGGTCGGGTGACCTAACGCCCACTGAATGGTTGAGAGGACGTGGCCTTCCATCTGGATGAAGGCCGACTCATCGTACGTCTCCTGACACATCTGTGCAAGATCGTGAACGGTCGGGACGCGCTCCTTGGCGTCTTCAAACTTGGCCGCAATCCAGAGGGCCGCGCAGCCGACGAGTTGGTAGTGCTTGACATAAACGACACGCTTCGAAACGTAGCGGTCGATGATGTTCAGCGTGAGGTAGAGGGTTTCCGGCCGTAGGCGGAACAGGAAGTGCAGCTCCACGAGGAAATCGACCAGGCACGGACGCATATGCCATCGGATTTCTGGCTGCTGGTCCATAGATGCTATGGAACACATAGTTTGCCGCTGCAGCGTCGAGCGAAGTGTCAGCTTGGGCATGCTACGCGTGTCAGGAGAAAGCTCACCTCCATCTCGTGCATGTAGGCACGAATCTCATCGTGATACTCCTCCTCCAGGTAGATTCCCTCCCGACGCAATGCACTAATTTGCGCGTATCTCTGCCGTTGCTCCGCTCTCGCAGCGCGAGGAGTTTTGCGAACGACGGAATGTGCGGGGTAGAGGGGAGATTGCCGCCGAGAAGACTTCGACACGCCGTACGGAGACGGCTTCTTCTTGGGGTAGGCCGAGGGCCTGGTGGCTCTGTTCGAGTTGGACACGTCCTTCATCTTGTGTAGGGGAGAGGGAGGATGAGACTGATGGGTCAGAGGAATGCTAGACGAGGAACTGGAGTGAGCCACTGTTCCAAGGGCAGACGAAGCGGAAGACATGGCGAAGATTGGATCCAACGAAGGCCGCGCGCCGTAAAGCGTGAACTTGAAGTATGTCGTAGAGTAACGTCGGAATCGACACAATACGCAATGGGAAGCAAGAGATAAGAACAAGGAGTAGGGGAAGGAAGGAGGGACTCGAACGGTTGAGGTCGAACATGAACACTACACTTCACCGCGGGGGCGAAAAGGACCGTGTCCGATCATCACATCGGGCGTGGACGACAAGGCGTAAGATACCAAAGTACTATCGTCGAAATGTGCCTACGCATACATGGAGGACGGGGCAAAAGGGAGAAGCACTTACAGTGTGAGGAGGAAATGATCATGCAAGGGCTCTGACGGGAGGATGCGAGTTGCTGGTCGTCCGTGGTTAAGTGGACGAGCGTTGCCGGGAGCGTTGCGAGAGCTGATCCGGGAGATTAAAGATCGTCAGCGTGATGTTCGTGAAGATATGGACAGAGGGAGAAGGGGAGGGAGGAGGAGAGGGGATGGAGAGGAGGGGGGAAAGTCGAGGACGCTGCGAACGTCGAGGACGAGCGAGCGGGGAGGAGAGACAAGCGAAAGCTGTTGGCCGAATTGAGCTATAAGGGAACCGGGAAACCGGGGCGAGGCCATAGGCGCGGAAAGTTGATGGCAAGGGACAATGCGCAGGTAAACATGGCGAAACCAGGATAATAATCCGATAATAACCAATCCTTGTGAAGGGGTTACTGCAGATGTTATCGACTGCCCTCGTCACAGACATCAGATGCCTCGTGTGCGGCCCTCTCCACCGCCCTCCTTGGCCATGACATCGCCGCCGACCCCCGCCACTCGCCCCAGACGCACAATAGCCATGGCGGGCTGCACGTGCTCCGTCCGCCCATTGCTCGCTCAAAACGGACGAGCATGGAGGACGATGATGGGGTGGAATGGAGCAGAGACCGACGGTTTCAAGCAGCCTCAGGGTCAGTGTCTGTCCGCTTTGTTCGGGGACCAGGTCGGGTTCCCACGCCCCCACGTTCCACGATGCCGCCGCGTCCGGGACCGGGTCACGAGCGGCTCAAAGGGGAAGGCGAATCCGAAACGACTGCACTCACCTTCGATCGAATCCCTCGTCACGTCTTCACTGTCCTCGACGGTATATCCTCGAATCGATGATCACTCGTCTCGTCCACTCAGCTTCAGCCTGCAAAATCTGCCACACAATCCGTCAGCCATCGTCCAATGGCCCTCCGCCCCTTCCGCTTTCCGTCCTCGGTACTCACTGACACCGACGCGACTTGTTAGCTTTCTTGCGATCCACCAATGTGTGTGCGAGCACGAGCACGAGAACGAGAACGAACGAGATCCAAGGGATTAGATGCCGACCTTACGCAATTAAACGAGGCTTGCTGAATTACTGAGACCTGGCGATGCCGGGACCGAAACGAAGGACTGTGGGGTAAAGGAGGGACTTCGGGCGAATCTGCCGTCTTCTACGCTGCTGCAGCTAGGAGCTGGAGCAGGGATTGGGGCGACCAAGATGTGGCGATCGACAGCAAACGGCCGACCGCAGACAGGGATGGTGCCAGAGGTGCTGAGCACAGAGGGAGGAATCGGTTCCGCGAGGTAACCTCTTCGACGCTCGGCTTAGCAGTGGTGTTCAGCGAAGCTGCCTGGGGTAGCTCGCTGGACGATGAGGAGAGGGGGGRAAGGAGAGAGAGGGCTGCGTTCGCTGTCGACGACCGATGCTTTCAAGGTAGAGAGAGGTGCCGGTGAAACGTAGCTGGCGGATGGGTCAATCACAATGCACGAAAGGCGTGTCCGCTTAGATCTCTCCAGCGCGCTGTCTCTAATACACAAACCGTTCTTCGGATCCTTTGCCAATTGGCCCATATCTGGCGATGAGCTGCGTGAGCCTGAACACGTTGTCTGCCTGCAGGCAGCTCCCGCAACCAGATCCGTCTCATATCTCCATGATTTAGGTAAGCCCCTGCTTCCCCGTCCGACAGGCTTGCGCGCCGGGGAAGCATACTCCCACCTTCTTCAAGCTTTGCAGCAATCCTTTTCCCCCGTCCATGCTTTCCAAACGAACTGTCGTAACATGTTCTGCGCTCCATTACATTCTTCGCCTACTACGAGTCTTGTCATCCAAGAGAAACCGCTTACCGCCGTTCCTGACCGACTGGGATCATCATCATACCCGTTAATCACTCACTTGGTGCACTAGTTATGTAGATCTGAACCGAGGCCGCATCGCATGCAAAGATCATGAAAGTCCGGTTGGTGCGGTATGCTAGGCCTCGCCGGTTGCGACTGTGCGCGATGAGATGCCATCCAGAATGATTACAAGGCGTCATCCAAGTACAAGAAGGATCGCACCAGAACCGCTCTTCACCCGTATACACAGCTCCCAGGAATATCCCTCCCATCAGTCACCTTATCGTATCAATCATAGCGCTCGCGTTCATCGAGAGCGCAGGAGAGGGGCGGGGGAGCTTGACGTACTCCTGACGTTGTGGAGGCATTGAACGCCGCCATTGACAGCGTACATTCTGATCACCTTCGACCGCTTGCCTCGTGCGGCGCGTAAATTGGAGAAGTGGTCAACGAGCAGCCGTGGCATTCCCGCATACGCTCGACCCGACAGCGGGCGACGGTCTCAGCCGCGCGGCCAGCCATCGTCCTCCCTCGGATGTCCATACACGGAGCCGCCACCGGGATCGCGATGAGCCTCAGGTCCGACCAGAGCTGCATGGGTCGGTCCTCGGACGGGAATGTAGGAGCAGAATCCAGTGGCACAGTTCGAGCACGAAGCACTGTGCCGAGCGGCGCCGCCCCGCCGCCCTCGCGGGTTCACGTCCTCGTTCGTTGCGCGCCTGTCACTTCGTACGTTTTCCGAACGTCCAACTGATCGCGAACGACGGGGATCCAAGACAGCTCAAGGTAGCCGGATGCCCGCCATGGCCTCGACCATGGAAGAGGCAGCGCCCTATGCGTACGGACGTCTCGCAGAGGCGTTCATACGTACAGCACGCGGCGCTCGAGAACGGAGAATTCTCTCGGCGCGAGGAGGACGTCCATCAAGAGCTTCTAGCTCGCCCCGTTGTTAACGCGGGTCTTTATTGCACGCAATAGGTGGGAATCACAGCACGCGCCCATCCGATATCAGCTCGTTATAACGGCTTTTCACACAAGAAGTTTAGAAGCCCGACCAATGACCGACTCACAGCTGTTACAGGAAGCGACTGTGAGTAAGGGGACTTGTCAAGTACGCAATGTACGACCTCCGTGCGACAATTTGCCTACTATGATCGCGGAGTTCCGAACCATGCGTGAGAGGGGTGCTGTAGATGCGCAATGCCGGTCAGCCGGGCGGAAACTTCAGACCCGCTGACATTGGACCATTCCAGTCGCACAGACTGGATAATGGAGATGTGCGAGCAAGCATAGCAATCGCGTAGGTGAGATCATATTGACGTCCGCAGTGTCTTGCCTGGGAGCAGGATGGAGGCCTTGGGCTAGAACAAGGGACGGAGAAGTTGTCTGCAAGGGATTCTCTTCGCCAGATGGAGGGGCTGCAAGCCAGAATGGTTATTCCCAAAGAACGAAGGACGTGGCATGTGGGAGTGGGAGCTTAATAGAACAAGCTCTGCGTTTCGGAGGTAGTACCACGTCGACAACTCGCAGAAGGGCGGTATGGATCGCTATCAGAGGCACGCGTAGTGAGAGACAAGCACAAGACCGAGGACAAGAGGCAAAAGACCGGTCAAGCCTAGAAAGGAACCTTGAAGGCGTCGAATCCCGCTGACAAACCCTGCCTTTCCCACAAGCTCCGGCAACCAGGTGCTCTCCTGCCCTTCCGGGAGGACTCCGGAACAACGGCTCCGTCCTCCGCAAGATCGGGCTCAGATTCGACGAAAATCGGCAGGGCACAAGACGGCAGACAAGAGCGTAAACGCCGGTTGCCCTCGTACATGTTCGGTGTACATTGGTAGTGTCCGCCCATGCAAGAGCTGCTGGTGCCAAAAAACCAATAATACGCACACGCATATCAGACTAAGAGAGAACCTGTGGATTCAATGGCAAACGGTTGCAGTTACTTCGGCTTCGTGATCGGGTCTAGCCGCTGGCCAGGAACCGAGCGCCTGCGCATGGTTATCGACCAAACAGGGAAGCCGTGACGTCAACTCTACTCAACGTCTGTGTTGAAGCGCATAGCACACCCACGAATATACTGTACGCCAGCTCAGTACGCATTGCAACTGTGGCTACAATAGGTACCGGGCATTCATCACCTCCGAGGAATCCTGTCGATCAACAGTCGCACTAGGGTTCTCCAACCCGTTCATCACGCGCTCTCAGTACGGCCGCATGGTTGCAAGATCATGGCACCCTAGATGAACCCAGGCGTTTGTGCGCGCCGATTTCCTGCCACCTGTCACAGAGAGAAGGTCAGTGGTAGACAATTATAATGGACCAGCTTGGCAATCGGAATGGGACCACGTAACGTCAATCAGAGTTGTGCCGACACTATGACAGAAATTACTGTACGTCCTCATGGTACGTGTGCGTCAAGACTAGGTACAGGAACACAGACATCGTGAGATATAGAGATGGAAACGAGAATGCACAAAGAAGAGAACGAATGGATATGAACAATATCATAAGACGGGGGAGCCTACTAGCCGCTCACTCTCTATGGCCGCCACCCATCAAGAGCGCCATCAAGTCCTGTGTGGCTTGCGCGTTACCGCCTGGAACGCCCTGTTGCTGGAGATGCGAAGGAAGGAGGTGTGGCATCATCTGTGGAGGTAGGTGTTGTTGCTGCTGGAGCTGTTGACGCATAGCGATATGCGTTCCAGGTCCTTGTTGAGGGCCGAACCCAGGGCCACCGCCGCCGCGGAGACCGGCACCGCCTAGGTTACCCTGCGCCATACCCAGCAGCTGAGCCTGGTTAGCCACCCGGAGGTCGATGTTGTTCGGGCCAAGACCGCCCATCGGGTTCACTGACAGCGGGTTCTGGGGGCCAGGCGGTCCACGAAGGGGTGGATTGCCGTTGAAACCGAGATTCCCCTGAGTGAACGTGTTGTAGACTTGTTGGGCGGGCGAAGCGCCGTGAAGACCGCCACCAGGCATGCCTACGCCTGCGCCGAGGAACTGGGTGGGATCGTGTGGAGGCCGGCCACCAAGGTTGGCGAGACCAGGGGGCAAGCGCTGGGAAGGGGGAGGTTGAAGGACGTTCTGGCCCGAGATCGGCGATGCGCCTCGGAACTGTCCTTGTTGCAACGGGAGGCCGCCATTGCGAAGCATCGTTGCCTGCTGGGTATACATAGACGGCATCGGGGCATTGTACATTTGCTCCATGTTCCGTTGCTGAGCAAGGCGTTGAGCGTTGAAATGGAGAGGGTCGTCGATCTGCTCGTTGAACAGTATTCCACCGGATTCGCGGCTGCGCGAACGGGGCGGGGCGGGGCGTAGACCTGGGACGAGACCATCGGGTACAAAACTGCGATCGTCGAGCCGGCTATCGTAGAGGGACTCGAGGCGGTTGTTTTGCGCGATC
Source organism: Trametes cubensis (assembly GCA_029747595.1). Taxonomy (NCBI): domain Eukaryota; kingdom Fungi; phylum Basidiomycota; class Agaricomycetes; order Polyporales; family Polyporaceae; genus Trametes; species Trametes cubensis. The sequence goes on from JAPEVG010000107.1 coordinate 17,634, forward strand.
TGTTGTTGGTGCAGCTGTTGTTGTTGCTGATGCTGTTGCTGCAGGATTTGTAGCTCAAGGTTACTCTGAGCGAACTGATTGCCACCCTGGGGTATCCTGCCCGGCTGAGGGATTTGAGGTGACACGCGATGAGCCTGTAACAGTATGTTAACACAGGTATTTCACGCAACACTGGCATGCATACCTGTGTGGAGCTCTGCAGCATCGCAAATATGTCCTCCATCGTCCTTTCTCCCCTTGGTCCATTCAGACCAGTGGGTCCCATGGGCTCCTGTCTGGGAAGAGGCATCACGGGCTGCGTGGGAACGCCTTGAGGGCCAAGGCGCGGTCCCGTAGCCTGCCCGTCCCTCGTCTTCGCGTCGAAGAATTTCGCGAATCGGCTCCCTTTGTTGGCGGCGTAATTGGCTCCACCTGCCAGGTTCCCCGCCTGGTCAAGTTGCATACCAGGAGGAAACACGGCACCTTGCGGCCCGCCTAACTCATTATAAGGTGGTCCAGTCTCGCTCGGGATGCCGAGAATGGCACGCTCTGCAGCGGAGGAGCCCGAGGCGCGGCGTATTCCCTCGTTGAATTGCCCGAGATGAACGGCCTCACGGAGATCTTCCAGAGGCATGTTGAGCTGAGAGCCATTGCTAAGAGGCGAGAAACTGCGAACAACGCGAGACGGCTCGGCGGAGTTCATGCGCGGTCCCCCGTATTGTAACTCGTTGGTGAGAGCGTCTGGGATATGGGGAGGAATGGCGGACGGGCCGGAAGGAGCTTGGGTGGTTGGTGTCGCAAGACCAGGAGGTGGTAGATGGGCTGTTGCCTGCGCGGGGCCGCTGCTCACAGGCGGCAGACGAGACTTGAACGCGAGAACGCGGGAGCCGGCAGGGGGGTTGAAAGTGGTGGAGGAGTTGGACGGCGTCAGATCCATAGGCGTGGAGCTTGTACTTGGGGACTGAGAGGGAGCAGGAGCTATTTGTGACAGGCGGGGGCCAATAACTCTTGACGTTTCAAACGATCGATCGATCGAGGGACTGGAGGACTCCGAGCCGCGAGGTAGAACGTTCAAATCGGTGGTGAGCGCGTTCAGCGGAGGCTGAGCACCGTTTGCAGGAGTGGAAGAAAGTGCCGTGCGGGGAGATGGCTGTTCACTTCGCTGAGGCTGGGATGGCAAAATCTTGGGCCCATCCGACTGCTGAACAATGACTGTCGGATCTTCTCATCATATCAGAACTTGTTGTAAGCCTGAGCCATCCCTAACGACGTACCGGGTTTTGCAATGGCATCCTGACCACTGCCCTGTACGGAGGGACTTGCAGATAAACCTGGAGGACCGAACTCTGGCTGGCCATTGTGCACCTTCTCGCCTTCCTTCTTCTCAGCCTCGCGCTTCATCATCAACTTGAATAGCTGAATCTCATCCATCGGGCCGTCGGAACGTGGAGGCGCCTGGGCCTCGACGTTTCCGTTGGGTGAAGAGGTCGTAGCACTGTCGGTGTTACTGTCGGCAGCCTTCTCTTTGCGTTCTTTCTCCTTCATCCCCTTCTTCCACGCTTGTATGCTGTCGAGCTCGCCATCAGCGGTCTTACCGCCAAGAATGCCACCACCGGGGGTCGCGGGGATGTAGGTTTCCATCCAAGCGGGTTCCGCCTCACGGTCTTTGTCACGGTCACGACGATCCTCCCGGTCTTTAGCATCGTCATTGGCTCCCCCGAGCCGTCGTTCACGTCCAGTGCCCCTACGAGTGCGGCCGTCTCTTTCATCACCAGCGGAGGGCCGCTCCCTGTCACGCTCCTCGAAACGATCCCATCGTTCGCGCTCACGCCGGGCAGCCATGCGCTCGTCCCTCCGTCCATCGTCCCGCCACCGTCGAGGATCGTCCTCGCCGTCGCGGTCCGTGTCCTTCGTGCGACGGCCATAATCATAACGTTCCCGGTCGTATGAGTCGTCCCAGTCTCGGCGATGATCCTCCCTGTCACGACGACTTGCCTCATCCTTCTCCTTTCGATCATCGCGGTCCCCATCACCACGGCGGTCCCTCGGACGGTCTCTGTCTTCACGGTCGCGGTCGCGTCTCGTAGATGATGGCTCCCGTCTTGTTCGAGAGGTTTCACGGACACGTGAGCGTTGCCTCTCGCGCCCTTCACGATCTCGACGAGAATTGTCGGCTCCTGCATGTGAACTGAATTTGCTAGACATAGAATAGTGGAAAACGCTAGCTTACTGTCGTCGCGACCAGCTCGGCTAGGTTCTGCGCCTTAACAAGGCTAAGTGAAGAGACGAGATCAAGACCGCTAGATTGACTTACCTCTCCGCCAGTCATCGCTGCTTTCGCCAGTTTTCCTCTTGGTTGCATCCACTCTGGTCTCAGTTCGACGGCCAGAGGTGATGCTTGGTCCAAGACGCGAAGAAGCTGTACCGGACAGATGTGGTGCGGCATCACGATCCTTGTTGCGGAGGGTCGACGCAGACGACTGCGCTAAACGCTCACGGTCGTATTTATCGGAGAGCTGAAGCCAGACATCAGAGAGAACCAACAAAAGATACAGCAAAGGCTCACATTGCGCAAGCGTTCTTGCCCCTCTTTATCCCGTAGGTCTCGCTCTCTTTCCCTGTCAACATCCTTCTCTCCACCTCGTTCAGTAGTACGAATAGACTGATGTCGAAAGTTGCCCATTTGCGAAGGCTGCGTAAGCCCGGACCGAAAGGATGCACGAGATGTGTCTACATAGACATCGTCTGAATATAAGCGGCTCATAGAAACAATAAGATTACCAACGTACCGCCATCTTCTGCGTCCCTGCGAAAACTGGGAGCGAATCAGACGAGCATAGAAATCATGCATGAAGGTGACGCACCGACGATCTCGAGCGGTAGTGTTCGTGGAGGATTCGGTCTCCTTCTTTTGCTCGTTCCAATCACTGGAACGCGTACGTTACAGCTACTCCAACCATAATCGTCCCAGCCTTCACGTACCCAAACCAGTCCTTTAAAGCGGGCATACCCTCCGGTAAGCCAACGAGAGGGGACTTGGAGAGATGGATCATGTCATGTCGTGCATAGACTCTGAGAGGACGAGGAGGGAGATCGGTGTTTTTCTGGTCGATATCTGTCGCCACTTCGTCCTGCAAAGAGGCCTTCGCTACGGCTTCGACGACGGAGTCCATAGCCTCTTTCAAGGCGAGTGGTGATTCCAAGGTTGCAGTTGCGAGAGAGGCATGAGCATCCTGAGTAGCCATGCCGGGGGTTATGAGAGAGAGAATGGGTACGTGAGCAGGTCGAATGGATTTGAGAGCTTTTGGGTGTCAGCTCGAGTGCAAGGGGAACGGCTTTGCGCGGCGCTGGACAGGAAGGCACAGCTTAGCGCCCGTTCGCGTCTGCGTGCGCTTGCCAATGCCACGCGAGCAACTGTACTCCGACCCCATTGAGGTACAGTGTTTTATGTACAGCATATGTTCGCGAACAAGCGTCTCCATCTTCAACTCCTCAACACACCTTAACACACCAAATCATATTCGCACTTATGTCCGAACTCACTCTCAAACACTTCATTCTGAAGCAGCAAGCCCTGAATCTCTACCGCCGAGCCATTCGTGCGACGAGATGTACGAGCCCTACACATTTGCCCATACTAGACTCAAGACTAATACGTCTCTCGAGCCATCCCCGATAGGAGCACCAGGCTGGAGACCATTGCATGGGTCCGAAGTGAGTTCGAGCGAAATCGAACCCTCCATGATGTGGTGCGTGCAAAGACTGTCGAGCATCTTACACTCACCGACAGACATACTATCTCAGTCCCTTATAGAAGACAGGTTAGCCTCCGGCCGCAGAGAGCTTAAACAGATATTCCCCATGGCCCATGTATCGTCTACCAGGTGACCCACCATCGAAAGCGAGTTTGTCGACATGCAGTACCAGTGCGCGTGTCCTCGAAATATCTTTGCCGCAGTGAATCTTGGCCTAGCTTGCTCTCCGGTGAGCAAGAGGCTCGACTGTAATTGTTCTGAATTTGGATGCTTTCATGAACAGGTCTCGCGGACGCAGTCGACAAACCTTCGTGTTGATCTGAAGAGAATTGCCTGATTCATTTGCCTGCTACGAATCCAAGCTGCGGCAGTCTTCCAGCGCTCGCATGTGTGCAGTACGTGTGTAGAAGCAATCGAACAGCGGTATCACGACAGATCCGATGTGCCTTCGATCTGACGGCCCTTTTCGCCGACAAGTGCTACTGCCGCAGTGCCAAAGCCTGTAGTCGGATACCATCTTGAACCTGAAGCTAGGAGGGACTGCACTGTTGTGCTGCGGTACCCCCGGTGACTTTTATACGCATGGCATCGCGTGCTTCGCTCCCGTGGCCCTCCCCTGAACCCCCTCACTCCGGAAGCCAGTATGGAGGTTTACATGACCAACATACCCGAAACGTCTCCGCACGTCGTCCAGCTCAATCTAGCTAACATCTTGCATGCGCCGCCATTCCGGCAACCGAATAGCAACCCCATCAATTTCGAAGTGTACTTGTTTCCGAGAAAGCTACGATCTACCTGGCGGTCCGGGGCTCTGACACTCCCTACTCAGGAATGTGGTGACCATTTCCTGCGGTTGTATGGCGGCGTTCAACCTCAACATTCTCTCCTCATCGGCAACACCCGGATCCAATTCAAAGCCAGCACTCGGACGGCGCGTAGGGACGTCGTTGAGCGTATCCGCCGTACGCCGTTCTTGGACCCTCGGATCGCCCAGCAGCGTGCACAGCAAGCGGCAGCGTTGGACGCGTGCGAGTCGCAGGTCTCCACCATCCAGTTTGGTTGGGAATGCCGCGACCACGTATATTCGGTCGAGTGGGAGAAGGTCTGCGTTGCCACTCTTTCCTTCAAGGAGGACAGGCGTGAATTCCAGGTCATCGCTCGTGACCCGGGGCTGGGCAGCTCTCGTATTATCGCGATAAGGACATCCCAGATAGCGTGGGTCTCAGCGGCGGTCGATCAATCCAGCGGAACACCTACAATCTTCTTTTCCCTCAGCAATCCCCCCGCCTTCGAAACTGAAGACGTACTTGCTCCCTTGATTAGTATGAGCCCAGACCGCCCACCTACGAAACGTCGTTGGTCTGCGTTCGACCAGAGTCATGAGCCGGTGGCACCGTACGTATCTTTGGCCCTTCGGCTTGAGTGTAGATCCCTCGAGGACCTCGCCAAGTTTCGCGAGGTTGCGCGGGGGGCTCACGTCCGCCCTGACGACTTCGCATACGACGTAGTGCGACGGGGACTGTTCGCGGAAGGCCTTCGTCAGGAGTATGCCGACTGGGTCGTACAGCAGCCTATGGTCGTGCGCTTTCAAGTCGAGGCGTTGCTACGTAGCTGGCTCCTCGATTTCAAGGAAGTCCTCAGCTTGCGCACGCAGATAGACGGCCTCTCGCGGAGAAAAGGCAAAGAATATACAGCAGCCCTCCTACGCGACTTTCAGGCCCACGCGAAGGCGCGATTCTGGTACGGGGAGGAGGCGCCTCGTGCTGAAGACGGCTCGGAGCTTCCTATCAATACGGACGATCCGGTGGAGCTCTTCAGGCTTGTTCAAAGCCGTTTCGTCTACAAGCCGATGAACACCGCACTCGACAAGGCAGACCCTACTTCGTTGTTCTACTGTCTTCATGTGATCGTGACCCCTACAACGATGCTCCTTGAGGGGCCATTCCCGGAACGGTCGAATCGGGTGATGCGGACGTACTACCGCTCGCAAGATAGCTTCCTTCGGGTGAGCTTCCAGGACGAACACCGGTTACAGTTACGCTTTGACCGGGATGTAGATGGCCGGGATTTCGTGGACCGGAGAGTCAAGAGGATACTATTGGACGGACTTGATATAGCTGGGACACATTTTGACTTCCTAGCGTACTCACAGTCTGCTCTCAGGGAGCATGCCGTTTGGTTCGTCAAACCATTCCGCCACCAGGACGAGCGCGGATACACCAGCATCGTTGACGCTGCGGCAATCATCGATAGCATCGGCACCTTCAAGAACCTCACTTTCGACCCAATCCTCATAAAGTGCCCAGCCAGATATGCAGCCCGTATCTCACAGGCATTCACGGCTACAGATGCGTCGATAACCATCGAAGTTGGGCAAATCATTCAAGGCCGCGACATCAAGGATGCGTCCGGAAAGTGGCCCTTCACAGACGGGGTTGGCACGCTATCCCCCGAGCTCGCCAAGAAGATCTGGCACGCGCTGCAGGAGCAACGACGTCATGGCCGTCGTGACAGGACGTACCCTCGAGCCTACCAGATTCGCTTTCAGGGTTCAAAGGGCATGGTGAGCGTTGACCACACACTCACTGGACAGTCTATTATGCTCCGACCGTCCATGGTCAAGTTTGAGGCGCCCGATTCTCTCACCATTGAAATCGCACGGGCCTTTGACAAGCCAGGCATCTACTACCTCAACCGACCCCTGATCGTGCTTCTCGAGGGACTGGGCGTGCCATGGGACGTATTCCAAGCCCTGCAGGACAACGCTGTCCGCGAGGTGCAGGCGTCGGTCGAATCTCTGGAGCGTTCTGCTCGGTTGCTCGAAGGGCACGGTCTTGGAGTATCACATCGCCTCACGTCCGTTATGCTGGCCTTGCACAAGCTAGGCCTAGGCTCTCTTGAAGGGAACGCTTTCTGGGAGCGGATGATGGATTTCGCTGCCAACCACGTCCTGAGGGAGCTCAAGCACCATGCACGGATCCCCGTGCCGGACAGCTGGACGCTGGTAGGCGTTGCAGACGTGCACGGATACCTTCGAGAGGGAGAAATCTTCGCATGCGTCGACTCACCGGATCAGTCAGGCCTCATCTACCTCGAAGGACAGGCCCTCATATCCCGTTCGCCCACTATCCACCCCGGCGACGTGCAAGTCGTACATGCTATCGGGCGGCCCCCAAAGGGGTCACCTTTTGAGCGGGAGTCCTTGCGGAACACTGTAGTGTTTTCAATCAAAGGCCGGTCCTCGTTCAATCAGGCTTCCGTGGCTGGTATATAGCTGATTACTATCACACAGGAGCACGTCCCCTGCCATCCTGCCTAGGAGGCGGGGACTTGGACGGAGATGTCTACAACGTCACCACCGTCACCAATCTAATACCTCGGCGAACATATCTGCCAGCAAGCTACGAGCCTGCACAGAAAAAGCTGGTCGATCATGACAGTACCATGGCAGACGTGGCGGAGTTCGTCGCCGAATACATCACCAGTGATGTCAGTAAAGCCTATATCTTCATAAAGAATTTTCATAAAGAACAAGCTAACACAAAGAATTCACATCCAGACGCTTGGAATAATCGCTGTCACTTGGTTGATCATAGCAGATCAGAGCACTGAGGGTATATTTGACCCAGATTGCATCATGTTGGCCGCGCTGCACAGCGATGCCGTGGACTATCCGAAGAGCGGACAACCCGTGCCGATTAAGAAGATTCCTCGTCTCAAGTTCCAGACCCGACCAGACTGGAACGCACCGGAGACGTCAAATAACTTGGATCCGACGAAGTACTACGAGAGCACGAGAGCAATCGGGCGACTGTACCGGTCAATCGAGTTGCCTGCTGTGCGTACGGCTAACCATGTCGCTCGTGTACAACGCCAGCACCTGCGCAGTGGCGAAGGAGATACCATAGCTGCATTCCTCCAGCAGTTACGCAGACGCGAATCCGACATGGATGACGACGAAGTGTATGTCGCCGTCCGGGACCACGTCTCAGGTTACATATCTGCTCAGGCGCCATACGACGACGCGGCTGTGACGAATGCCTGGGAACTCTTCCAGGCTTACGCCTCTCGGTTGCGTGCCATTTGCGCCGACCATACGTTGTCCAATTCCCGAACAACGATGCTGTCGGAAGAAGAAGCAGTGGTAAGAGACAATGTCGGTCCAAGAGGCCCTTGTACGCTTACCGACCCGTCGTAGATTGGGACGATCGTCGCAAAATGTTCGCAGCCAAGGAAGAGGAAGGATTTGATGGCCCGCATGAGGGAACAGACCGCAACGCTCACCTCCGATATACGTAATGAGCTCGCAGGAGAGGAGAATCTACCGCTTCAGAGCCGCCTTCGGTGTGCATGGATCGCATTCCGTGTCGCCACACTGAAGGAGGACCAATTCGGCGCACAAAGCTTTAGCTGGCTCGCGCTGGGAGCAATCTTCGACTCTATCAAAGAGATTGAGGAACAAGGACGCACGCGGTACGTACACTCGTTCGACAGCTTCGTAGAATTGCCAGTAATATTCTGCACGTACCAGTGGCTGAACGTCGTCGGTGGGGAAGGCAACATGTTCTACGAACGCTTTGCGGTAGTCGAGATGCAGATCGGTTTGACGAGAGGAGAGACAATTCGAATGGAGAAGTCAGAATGAACATTGTACAATACGTGATACACAAACGGTTCCACAGAGCATGACCGACATGAGCGTCTGATTGACTGATGGTGTAGGACGGAATCCTCATGCAGTGTTCCGCAAAACTGGATGCTTGTCAATCAATATTTCCAAATCGAACTGTAGCATAACTCACCCAAGATTACCGAGTCTCCTCTGTAGTATGGAACCATGACGATAAGTGGGGAGGAAGAGAGAGGCCGTCAAGACACTTACCGCAAGAACATCTTGCTAATGAACCTGTCCTTGTTGACCGGCTTCTTGTTCTTGCCTTTTGGCATTTCGGTCCACATCTACGATGTTGATCGATACACATATCTTAGACGGAGAATGTACGACATACCTCCTTCACGTTCTCCAAGACCTGTGCGATATAGCAGTGAGTATTGAATACACGACACGACGAATCTAGGGACATACCATGTTGCTGTGTCTATCAAACGCCTTTACACGTGCCAAAAGTTTTTTGTTGTTTCGCAGGGAGATGAGGACCTGCGTGTGATTCCTGACCGCCTGCTGGAGGACGGACAAGGGGCCCTGGCTGATCTCGTGCTCCTCAAGGGCACGGAGCTGTGCCTCGTCGAGCTCGGACTTGGGGACGTGAACGTATTGACTGCAAGAAAGACAAGTGAGAGTCAACGAGGACGCCGAGACGGAGCAACGTTAGGCGTACCTCATGGTTGGTGGCGAGGAGGACGAGCTTGCGGAGGCAGCGCGCGCGTTCAAACGTTCAGACCGAGATCGTGCGCGGCTCAGATAGGCGCCCGAAATAGGTGGGCTGCCGAAAAGTTTGGAGTGCTCGGTTCTGATTGGGCGCCGGAGTGCTTTCCCTCTCTCCTCATCCCCTCTTCCGCTAATTCTCCCACTTCCCACCTCATTCTCACCTTGACCGTCTTACTCAGGGCTTCCAATTATGGGCCGGCTCAAGCAGAAAGGAAAGGCAGGCGCCGCCAAGGCGTACATGACCCGCTCCGCGGCGGTCAAGAAGCTGCAATGTTCCTTAGCGGACTTCCGAAGGTTATGCATTCTGAAGGGTTAGTGTGTTCACCAACGGCGCATCCTGGAAGACGGCTCAACCACCCATTACATAGGCATCTTCCCTCGGGAACCTCGCAACCGTAAAAAGGCGAACAAGGGCTCTTCTGCGCCGACAAACTTCTACTATGCGAAGGACATCGCTTACCTTGCTCACGAGCCCGTTCTGCGGAAACTACGCGAGCACAAGGCCTTTGCGAAAAAGCTCTCTCGTGCGCTAGGTAGGGGGGAGTGGAGCAGTGCGAAGAGTTTGGAGGAGAACAAGCCGGTGTATCGTCTGGACCACATCATCAAGGAGAGGTGTGTCGCTGCTTCGCTGCTTCGGCAGGTGGTATACTAACTCCTTGACAATTTCAAGGTATCCCACATTCGTGGACGCTGTCAGGGACATCGACGATGCTCTCTGCATGATATTCCTCTTTGCCTCCCTGCCCTCCGACTCAAAGGTCTCGCCAACCCTCATTGAGAACTGTGCACGGCTCGCAGCCGAGTGGCAGCTGTATGTCATGCACACGCACTCACTCCGCAAGGTCTTCCTCTCTATCAAGGGAGTATACTATCAGGCAGAGGTCTTTGACCAAACTGTCACTTGGCTTGTTCCTTACCAGTTCACACAGACCGTGCGTATTCTGACCGACATATCTATATATGTGCTAACCCGCTGCGTAGATCCCCTCCGACGTTGACGTTCGGGTCATGTTGACCTTCCTAGAGCTGTACCAAACCCTGCTCGGCTTCGTATTCTTCAAGTTGTACACTGATGCTGGCCTGGTCTACCCTCCGCCGCTTGATCCGCAGAAGGACGAAGGTGCGGCAGGAGTGGGTGCATTCAATCTCCAGGAGGCGAAACCGAATCAAGTCCCCTCTGCCGCTGCGAAGTCCAAGGTGGTCGAGGTTGACGGTAAACGGATATCAAGTAAGGATGTCCGGCAGACCATTAAAAGCATCTCCGCATCCGGCTCTGGCGACGCAGACGTCGAGATGCCTTCCGTAGATGCAGAAGCCGCCAACGATGAGGATGAGGAGTTCGTGGAGGACACGACTGAGGAGAACCCCGAAGACGCTCCTGACGCTCCCGCATTCACCACTGCCACTCTTCCTACACTGAAGACACTCTCTACCCTGCCGCAGTCCACCTCTTCCAAACTTTTCGCCCCTTATACCTTCTGGCTCTCCCGCGAGACATCACGACCCATCTTCGAGTTTATTGTGCGCTCGTTCGGTGGCCGGATCGGCTGGCCCGCGACGTCCGGTAGTGGCTCGCCGTTCGACGAGAGCGACGAATCGATCACGCACGTCATCATCGACCGGCCTCTTGTACAGCGCCCCAATGAGACGGAGGCGGAGAAGGAACGGCGGCGGCGGCGGAAGTACGTCCAGCCGCAGTGGGTTGTTGACTGCGTAAATGCCGGCAAGATACTCCTTGAAGACCTGTATGCGCAGGGGAAGACTCTCCCGCCGCATCTGAGTCCATTCGGGGACCATGCTGAGGCGTACGACCCGACGGCTGGATTGGTTGGTGGGGAGGACGAGGAAATGGAAGAAGACGAAGAGGTAGAAGGCGACGAGGACGTGGTGGAGGGCAGCGAAGAGGAGGGTACAGCACGTCCTGCGAAGTCCGCGCTGAAGGCAGCGGCGTCCGCAGAGGATGAGGCGGCGCTCCGTGCTGCGGAACTAGCGGCTGAGGCAGCGGGCATCGACTACGGGACATTCGAGAAGGAAGCCAAGAAGGCGCAAAAGAAGGCGAGCAAGGCGGCGCCAGCGCAGGAGGATGAGGCGGAGAAGGATATGAACAAGATGATGATGAGCAACAAGCAGCGCAAGCTGTACGAGCGCATGAAGCACGGCCAGAAGAAGCGGGCAGAAGAGGTGAGTGTGCTCGGTATCGCTGCATTCGGGGTCCACCTAACAACTGTTTCTTCCAGCGACAAAACTTGGAGCAGAAAAAGCGGGCGATCGAGAAGGAGAAGAAACGGAGGGCGAAGTCTTCATGATTGTCGGTTGGATGTATCGTTTCTTCTGCATCACCTTGTACCACGTCGTAGACCGAGATCACCACGGGCGACCGCCTGCATTGGCCATACACTATCCTACATGCTCAGCGAACAGACGAACTAGAGAACACAAGACCCAAAAATAATCATGCGCTTCGCTGCTACGTCGGCGGAACCACAATGGTTGAGCACGTAGCAACGAAGGACCGTACCTACGAGGCCCAGTCAATTATACCGTTGCGATAGTCTTGTGGATCAGTAGTACTCACAACCCTCTCNAAAAAAACCCGTGAAAGAGGCGTAGCACAAGACATGCAAGCACCTCAAATATCGCCGCACTCCCACGCTTCTAAGAGATCGAGCATGGTGTCGCGAAGGCGCGACCAAGAGAGGTTGGGCTCAACAGAGAAGCCGGCGTGCCTCAATTCGCGTAGGCTCGTCCAGACCCAAGTCTGACAATTCCAAGAGGGATCGTGTCGGATGATAGGGATCTGGGAAAGGATGTGCTCGAACTTGTGTAATGACTCTGCAGGGACGCGGCCGATGGCGAGCGAGCCACGCCAGTTGGCGCTCCGAAGCGGCACGTTCCTCTCGGCTTCGTAGGAAAAGGTGTCCACATTCCCAGCGGCGTTGTAGCAGTTGCCTACTGGGTGGTCATCTGTGCCGGCTGTTTTGAAGGTGAGCGCCCAGTGGAGGGGACGAACTCTGCCATCTGAGTCCTTGCCACGCCAGACTTGAGTGACCTGTAGTACAATTTGGGAGCTTCCCTCGATCATGCTTCGGCAAGAGGGACGGTCATGGTAGGGTTGCATCTGCCCGCTGAAGGGATAGAGACTAGGCATGCGCGGTGAACCTGTACGTTTGAAGATCAGTTGCGAGCCGCAATCGTAGAGGAAGGCAACATACGGGTTGGTTGTGCAGTCCGCCAATGCCTGGCTGAGCTGAGGGGAGACCTGATGGCCTGGGGCGGACAAAGGCCGCGGAAGAGCAGAGGGAGAGATGGCGGCGGAGAGGGAAGCGGGGTAAGGTTTAGATTGGGCCGTGTGGGACAGCGGCGCGCTAGGAAAGCGGCTATACAAAATGTGTGATTTACTTCAAAGGACGAGGACCAGTATCCATGAGGCAGGAAGAAGAAAGACGAGGGGATTGCTTGGGCCGCGATCCGAGTCGGAGAGAGCGTGGAGGTGTAAGTAATGCTTGTTACAGCCTCTTGGGTCTCTCTCTATCAGATTCAGCACATCTCCAACGGGCGCTTACACACTTCCCTAGAGGGCACGTGACTGAGGCCCAGTGCAGCTCCCGAGATGGCAGGCGCTACTCCCATCCCTTACGTGCGATTGGACTCGCGCCAAAGTTCGATTCGCCCTCGACGCTCCCGACAACGACGACGACTACCTTCCCCGCCGCAACGCTGGAGGCCATTCACGACCCACCATAACCCTTCTCCGCCGACATACCCCAGCGGTCGCCGCATGGTCGCCCTCTTTGGCCTCGCAGGCAAGGGTTCCCCCTCACGCACTCCCCGCAACCCGGATACCGCGACCCCTCCCCCGCCATACAACCCAGACAACCCGGACCCCGCCCTTANTCGCAACGACCACGACCACGACCACCCATATTGTTACCACGCATACAACCACTCATTTCTTCTCTCTTCCACTATGGCGCCGACGCGGCACCCCTGCTTATTCCCCCACAGTAGCCCCAAGAGGCCTCGCGTCGCTTTCAACTGATGAACTTGGTATGTTGAATACTCAGCACAGTCACATACCTACACCTCTGTCTGCTTCTGCAAGAGACAAGGCCCTCCCACCTACCCCTAGTCTTAGTCCTGAGAACGTCACCCCTCCTCGTCTCTCACCAGACACTCTTACTCGTGATGATGGCGAGGACACAACGCGCACAATCAGGCGTAAAGGCAGCTCAAGGTCCGGGGCTTTCTCTGTAGCATCCTCTCGCGCGTCTTCGGTGCAGCCTGCGTCTCGCTCCTCATATGCCCCTGGAGAGCCTCCTGCTGCTCAGCCGACTGTTACTCTGGCGCGTGCCGCTCTAGGTATTGGATTACCTCATGGTGCTCCTACCTCGGTCTCCGCATCTTCATCTTCGTCAGAGATCAACTCGGTCATGTTTCTACAAGCTCAGCCCTCTGTATCTTCTGAGCTTCGACATGTAAATCCTACTATCCGACATGCCAAGAGCTTCCACAGAGAGCACGACGCGAATCAAATCGACCCCTCACCATCCGCTGTGAGAGAGCGCAGAAGAACTCGAGGCCTTTCTCTTGGTCCTCTCCATCTGGTGTCTACTGATAAGGGTAAACAACGGGAGGTGGACACGGAGTCCAATGCAGCTGAACCCAAGCAACTCGCCCGCAAAAGCTCCTTCTGGACCCGGAGAAGAGTCAACTCGCGTCCAGACGCTTCTCTTTCCCCTTCCTCGCCTACCCCACAGCCTACACTCCCTGCATTNCCCCCCCCGTCTCTCCTTTCTACATCAATACCCCTGTACCATCTCCTGGACTAAGCGCGCCGCCCCATCCTCCAGAGCTTCAGCGACGACATTCTGAACGGTCGCGGAAACCCTCGCTTCGTAAGGAGGATGAAACACCTCCTGAGTTGCCGAAGAATCAGCCATCCACCACATTACCCGCGCGGCGACGGCGTGGTTCTCATCGCCCCCAGACGGCTGATTCTGCTGGGAGTCCGCGGCTATCATTCTTCTCCGAGGCCCGTCCTTTCGCATCGTCTCCAACATCTTCACCTCTTCCTACTCCCTCAGAGCGCCCTAACCCTTACCAAACTCCTCCTGGTCAACAAGATCATCGTCCTCGCGCGCAAACCAACCCTCCCCTCCTCCATCGTCTGTCCGTTAACCTCTTTGGCTCTTCATCAAGTAATACCCCTACCTCCGCAAGCTCCCCCAATGTCCTGGAAGGACAAAATGTGACGACCCCTCCTTCAAGCCTTGGCTCTTCTCGTCCCTCTCTCTCTAAGCCATCTGTCGAGATACCCCGGCCGAGGGAGGAAGAGGAGTCCCCGGAAGTATATTTGCAGAGGCTTGTTGAAGCAGTCAGCAAGGCTGAAGTGGCTTCAATTCTGGCTTCAAGGTCCGTTCGTATACTAGAATACTTCGGCTCTCGTGACTGATGTAGCCTTCTAGCGCGGACGCATTCCATACACGAGCGCTTCGTGCATACATAGAGCGTTTCAATTTCGTTGGAGACCCGCTCGATGTTGCACTGCGGAAGCTGCTCATGGATGTGGGCTTGCCGCGCGAGACGCAGCAGATCGATCGTGTCATTGAGGCCTTTGCTGCACGCTACGTTCAGTGTAATCCTAACTTATTTTCCTCAGACGGTAAGTGTCACGCTGACCTGATTGTTGACGTCAGGGTACTAACATCTACCTGTCAACCAGATCATCCATATATCCTAGCCTTCAGTCTCATAATGTTGCACACGGACGCATTCAACAAATCTAATAAGCGCAAGATGACCAAGCCGGACTACATCAAGAATACGCGTCTCCCCGGTGTTGCGCCGGAAGTCCTCGACGTAAGACTAAATACTGCCTCTTATTGTAATGCGCTGCTTATGGTCTAGTAGTGTTTCTACGACAACATCGTCTTCGCACCCTTCATCTTTATCGAGGACCCACTCGACGTGAATGGTCAACGAGGCCTGGTGCCTGACACAATGACACGCCGGATGTCTACCATCAATACGTCATCTCCCGGCGGATTGAACACTGGCGCTGGCTCTACTCTTCTGGGGAAGAACAACAAGATTGATCCCTACTACCTCATCACTAGGGTAACGTCGATCCCCATAAACGTGCTTTCCGTATACTAATGCTCTAGAACGTCTATAGAACTTGCTTGACCCTCTCCGCGTAGACGTTCACTCCTTGATACCTCCAGAAAGCCCGTACTTCTACCAGGGCACTGCCGGTCCTTGGGATGAAGATGAACTGCAGCGGGCATTCGCCCTAGCCAGTGTCGTCGAGGTCGCCGCAATTGAAAGCCGGTATATGGCTTCTCCGTGGTTCAGCCTTAGCGTGACGGGCGGGCCGGGGCCGATGTTCCAGAGCTCACTCGGATCTCTGCCAGTGCTTACACCTACCGGAGGTGGTGTCTGGATGATCAAGGTAACCAAAGTTGGGTCTCTCCTTCGCAAGGAGGACACAGTAGAGGGAGGCCGACGCGCAATCAACCGAAAGTGGCGAGAATGGTGTATTCTCCTCACAGGCTCTCAGCTGCTCTTCTTCCGCGATAGCACCTGGGCGAGCAACATCCAAACCCAGCTTGCCAAATCTAACGGACAGGTCCTACTCCAGCAGACCTCCCTCCCGCAACCTGACGAGATGCTCTCCGTCAGAGATGCGATTGCCGTGTTCGACAGGTCCTACACCAAGGTATGTGCTACGCACCGCTTGTATACCTGCGCCTCGTTCACAGCTGTTGTCATAGTACCCCAACACGCTGCGTCTCGTCATGCCCGACGGCCGGCAATTTCTCCTCCAAGCGCATGATGAGAGGGAGATGAACGAGTGGATTGCGCGTATCAATTATGCGAGCGCGTTCAAGACGGCTGGCGTGCGTATGCGGGCGCTGGGCTTGTCCGGCAGGGATATCGAGCTCACGGGTATCGCCGCTGCGGCCTCGCACCTCAAGGACCTGAAACACAACATCGGCACTGCGCCGTCCCCCGTCATCCGCACTTGGAACGGCAGGTCCTCCGAGGATCTTGACATTGTCTCTCGGGCAGCTGCTGAGTCCGACCCGGCGCTCCCGTCCGCTGAGGGTCCCCGAACTAGGCAAGGCTCTGTAGGCTCCATGGGCTCTGTNGAGCGANGGACCCCACCACTNCCCCCGTACGAGACATCTTCGCGGTTGTTCAAGGCCACCTTTGACGAAGTCAAGACTGAACTCGCCACGGGCCGATGGCGGTCGCTTGACGAGATGAGCATCCGGTCCGGCGGCCGGAAACGGGCTTACAGCCTGGAGTCAACGCTCGGTGCAGTGTCGCCATTCTCGCCTACGGGGCGGGCGAACGGGGAGACCAAGCCCCGGATGTCGTCGCGGCCAGCGGTCATCAAGTCCAAAGTGGAAGACCTGGAGTCGAAGATCTCGCTCGCGCGGACCCAGCTCGACACGGACATGCGCTTCGTGCGCAACCTTGCGGTGCTCACACCATTCCAGCGTGCGACGCGGGACCGCCTGCAGGCGGCTGTACAGGCCGTGGCGAAGCGGGTGATGCAGGTCCGACTGGACATTGAGAAGCTTGTCTGTTACCGTGACGTACTCGCTGCGGACCTCGCAGCCGAGGAGCGGGACTGGGAGCGGACCAAGCGACTGGCGATGCAGGCGGCGACGCAGAAACTGGCCAGCCAACGGCAGGCGGACCGCGAGGCCGAACGTGAGGCCCGTGCTGAGCGTGAAGCTGCGGTGCAACGCGAGGCCGAAGCTGCACGGGAGGCTATACGACAGCAGACAGAACGTGAGACGTCGAGCCGCCTCCCCGCTATGACACTTTCGGTGTACGTCGATCAGTCGGAGCCCTCCGCTGGGTCTTCGCCGATGACGATCCCGAAGACGGCTCACTCAGCTCACTCGCGAGGACAGGAGTCTTCTATCGCAGATTCTTTCTACTCTGCACGGTCAGGCGGGTCGACATGGCACACCCGGCAGCGGAGTGCCACCCTCACGTTTGGGTCGCCGGGTACAGTGGACTCCTCTCTAGCATCACCTGGCGAGCCGGGGAGCTCCGCGACGTCGGAAGGGTCCTTCCCCTTCCCAGAGTCTCCAGAGCGGCGCCGTGCGGTCCCGCTCGTCGCGCAGGACTCGCTGGAGAGCGCGGCGAGCACCGACGGCGGGACACACGAGAAGTTCTACACTGCGTCAGAGATGCCGGAGGAACAGGCGGAGGAGTGGCACCAGACCCGCGCAGCGAAACGAGTGTCGCTCGTGAAACTGCCGTCAGACCTGCGGATATCTATGCTGTTTGGGCAGAAGCAGCAGGCGCGGGGGGAGAGTCAGGGTACCCCGGACCTGTCGGAAGAGCCAAGTGGAACACCTACTTCCGCCTCTCCGTCGTCGCGGCGCCGAGGGAGCATGAGCCCGTACGAGCAGCAGCCAAGTGCGACGGTGGCCATGCTGGACTTGTAGTGGAGGGGCGGACGGAGTGATTCGGTGTTGTTGTCATTACTTGCATCTACGCATTGCATTTGGGTTCGCATCGCATACAGCTACATATTGTATATAGCGCTCGGACGTGTTTTGCATTCCTCGTCTGTCGTTCACTGTCGCATTGCATTGCATCATCCATGGATTCTAGTGTAGATAGACTGGCAAGTTCTCGGCAAATACCTGGGCTTGAGATTGCTATAGCGGCGTGCGTTCCGGCGTTCTAGCGAAGGGGAGGAGCCAATGGGGAGGGGGCGGGGGCAGCCCAATGGGGAGAGGGGAAGGCGGTGGTAGGCGCGCGTGAAGGATGAAGAAGGTGATGGGATCAGCGGCATGTCCCTGTGGCGGGAGTGTTTTCCGAATCGGGGCATGTAAGAACGGTGTCGCGTATCCGTCTCCACGCTGGATTTGCCGCAGACGCGTCCCAGGGCCAGCACCCGCAACACCCAACATCCTCACGCTAACGCTACTTAACGCCTCCCCCTGCCTCCTCGCGCTCCTCTCCCCCTCCCCGTCCCCAGGCGAGGCGGCCTTCCTTGCTCTTCCCATGTCTTCCCTCTTTCCTCTGCTTCATCTCTTGCTTGGCTGCTAGTTGGTACAGCCTGCACACACGCCCCCGTCTCATCTGCCCATCAGTCTCTTCCACCATCAACGCCACGCCGACTCCTTGTCCCTAGGCTCGCAGCACGTCTTGTCTCCGCTGACACGCGCTAGCCATGGTCCTCTCCGCAAACAACCGTAAAAGCTTCCCCCTTAATCTTAGCATCCCCAACCTCTCCAAGACGTCCTTCAGCGACCTCTCTCTGTCCAAGGACACCGCGACGCCGCAGTCCGACCGCTCTCTCCGCTCCTCCTTCGCGCCTTCACCCTCACGCGCCTCCTTCCTCTCACCACGGAGCCCGCACATCCCGGCGTCTCTCCATTTGAAGCAGGAACAGCCCGTGATTCCGATCCCACTCACGGATGGTCTCGACCCAAGCGAAAAGATGAAGCTTCTTCGCAAATCACGGAAGCTCAGTCGCATCCTTGGTGAGGTCCCCATTCCGGTCTCCATAGACAGTCCCGCACAGACCAAGGAGTTGCGCTTCTTGGACACCTTGGAAGAGCCTTCTTTGACCTCCGCGTCAACTTCCGCTTCTTCATCTCCCGCGAAGACGCCTCCGGGCATCGACGCCAGGAATTCGCTGAAACGGAGCGCGACCGTGGGTTATAACCGACATGCGGAACAAAACAAGATTCAACGCGCGCGTTCCCTCGCTTCTCTCCGTCCCTCCCTCACAATCCCACCTGCCGCCGTCACCATCCATCCCTCTCCGATCTCGCCGATAGTCTTCGCATGGCCGGACAACAATCCAATAGCTCCGTCACCTCTCACACCCATTACTCCGTCAGATGACGGCAGGCGGGGGAGCATGCAGTCGAAGCGTGATTCAATTGTCTCTTCCAGACGAGACTCTGTGGCATCTTCCATTTTCCCGTATGAACGCAGCCCAGAGCAGGTACAGCGTGCTCGCGCAGCGAAGCTGGCGCGTCAACTTGGCGACGTCCCTCCCGACGTGCTCATCCGCGCATCGTCCCCTCAGCCCCGGCCACAGTTCTCGTCCCCATCGACGGTATCGTTCGCTGGAGCGTCGTTAACCATACGCGATCCACCACGGCGCACTTCTTCGGCGCGCCCGTCCACCGGAAAGTACGACCGGCGGGAAAATAGACGCCGGCTTAGCCTCGATCTGCGTACCTTCGTCCGAGTGCCTGAGCCACCAATCCCTTCACCATCGCTCTCGGACGCAGACAAGCACGGTAGCGTGCTACCCAAGGGCAACAGTATCTTGGCTGCGAGGAAGGGATCAGCGCCACCGCCTGCGACCAAGCCGTATGACACAGATGAGGAGGAGAGCTCCCTGCATGCGGGCGCACGCGCCACAGAACGCGATTCAGACCTGGATTCGGATGTGGAGGATGGGTTCGGACCGCGGCCGCTCGCGCTCGAAAAGCAGCGCGCGCTGAACGTGCGGCGGGCGCGCAAGATGCTGCAGGTGCGTCATGTCTCACCGTGCATGACTGCTGGATAATAGAGTTGGTGTGCTAACCGCCGGTCTGGGGCTGCGTCCGTCCGCCGTGCATTCGACGGCACCTGCAGATGTTCGGCAACGAGCCTCCTCCCTCCCTCTTCCAGATCACGAACATTCCTCCGCGCGCCACGGCGCAGGAGGGTATATCTGTCGCCCTGAACATCGCGCACCGCAGGCGCGATTCGCAAGCGACGGCCGTCTCTGTACCAGCCAGCGAGCCCCTAGCCGCTGAAGAGACGCACGAATCTAACCGCGATTCTGTCGCGACGACCTCATCGTCTGGAGACAACCTCTCGCCGCTCATCTTCGCCGACCCCTCGCAACCCCCGACGCCCCACCCCGGTCTCGCCGAGCAGGACTCCGAAGCACCCCCTGCGCTCCCGCCGTTGCCGCCTTCGCAGGACACCGTCGTCGAAGTCCGCCCGTCGTCTCCGCTGTCTATCCCAACCGTTGCCTCATCTAGCCTGCACTCGCTCTCTCTTGCTTCTGCTCCTGCCTCCCGCGCCCAGTCCGTGTGCCTGCCATCACCCCAGACCTCACCCATCCGCCCCTCGTTCCAGGCCAGCCCTCCTCCCCAAACCACCATGTTCCTCTTCGGCCCTGCGTCCGCGCCCACGTCTCCTCCGCTCTCCCCTACCGCAGCCCTCCCCGAGCCTGCGGCAGAAGTACACCCCTCCGACCCCAACTTCCGCATGCGCCGTCTCCGCGCCGCGAAGCTCTCCCGCTTCTTCGGCGTCGGTCTGAACGACATCGCAGGCATGATCCGCGGCGGCGGCAACTCGTCGTCCGCCGGAATCCCACCAGCACCCCCTTCTCCGCCCCTGCGCGAGTTCCGCCGGTCGGACGCCTCTGAATCCATCCCGTCTACCACGTCCATACGCTCCTCGCGCTCGACCCGCCCGACGACAAGCGCGGGGATCGTCGCCACCCAGACCGTGTCCATCGCGGATCCTCCCTGCCCGCGCGAGCGCACATTGAGCTCCGGAGCTCGTAGCCGGAGCGTGTCGGGCGCCATGCGGCGGCCGCAGACTCAGCCTGCGACTCAACCCGTTGGCGAACGCTACCGCTCCAATAGCCAGCCTGAGGCGCTCGCGCAACAGGCTGCTCACAGCCGTGCCTACTCCACGACAGTGGAAGTCTCCGCGGAAAGCAAAGGCCCGTTCGCGTTCCTCGAAGGCAGGCGGCCGAGCAAAGCAAAGGAGATGCATATGCACGACGTGATTCGGGAGCTGCGGAAGATCAAGTGAGGCGGCGCCATGCTTTTCTATCTTATAGCTATCCAGATGCTGCTCTACTTACGTTCGATATTGTCACGCTGGTCCTTTGGATGTTATACTAGTAGTATCGCTTTTCTCCTTTGAACACTGCACCCATCACAAAGCTTCCATCCACCATTACACACATTTATTTATTCTATACATCTCACCCTTAGTACATTGCAGACATTACACATTACCCGCTCGCTACTCCGTCGCCGTGAGTACTAGCGAGATAAGTTTGATTTAGCTATTTTACTTCGCAGCAACATGCTTACTGTCGTGCCAGTCGCGCAGCTTCATATCAAATCAATCCATATTCTTCATGCATGGTCCACACACGCAAAAATTCGCTAATGGGTCGCCAAAGCTGCCCGGGATTACTTCGAAATGTCATACACGTTGAACCTCATTCTACAGATACATAATTATCATCCTGCCATCTAGGATTGAAGGTCGTCCAACACCTGCTTGGAGTGCTGCTTAGCCTCCTCGCTGTTGTTAGGGTTGGAAATGGCGGCCTGTCCGAACTATGAGCGCGCATAAAGGGACAAATGCCAGAAAGCATACCTTGTGGCCACGCTCAACCTGGCCAGCATGGGCTTCGGCGGAGTCGACCTCGCCGCTCTCTTCCATTTGGTGAAGGCGCTGAGCGACGCGCTCCTTCGCTTCGTCAGAGTTGTTGGGGTTGGCCATAGCGCCCTCTATAAAATGGTCAGACCGCGTCCCTCAATCGGAATTCAAACTTACTGAGGCCACGAGCAACCTAAACCAGAAATTAGACTAACATTGACAAAACACGCCGACAACACTTACGTTTCCGGGGTTGGCCATTGTGATCACAGAGAAGAATTTGCAGACGATTGAGCGTGGGGTAGATACGACAACGAGGGAAAGATGTAGATGCCCTCAATGTTGAAAGTTGTCCGGTTTATATAGTACGCGGGGACTGCCAAAGGACGTGCTGAAGCAAGACTTAGCTATCGTCATGGGTCGTCGATCTTGCACTCCCTGCCGTATGCGGTTGGGTGTTGACCTAATTTGGCTGAAGGTACTGCGACGCGTGACGTCAGACGGGAGGGGATCAGGGTCCGTGACGTTGTAAAGGCGGTGGATCGACGCGTCTGACACGCCGAGTGTCCCGATCGAGTCGACCCTCTTCATCCCCTTCTCATCCATCTTGGATCCGAGTGAGCTCGCGGCTGGCACTCGTGAACACTCGACTGTGAGGATAGAGTCGGAATGACATCGCAGTGATACCGCACCTCTCGCTTTCCGCGCGGATGGCAAGTCCCAGCTTGATTGTGACTCGGTGCAGTCACCACAGTGAGTGCTGCACAGCTGCATCCTTAGTGCAGAGTATGCATGCGGGGAGGACGTTGGTGTGGGGTTCTACTACCAGATCGAGGCTCTACCCAGCGACTCTTCACAACGGGCGAATAGAAGTCTTGGGGTCTTGCTAAAAATACCCGCTCAGATGTTGTGCGAGTCAGCAGTGTGGTTACTGTGGTAGACGTTGGGGTAGACGTCGCAGCGATCGCAATCCCGGTCGAAGCTAATACACCCTCGTCACCATTACCGGAGGCCTGCAGCCGTCTGCCTTGCGTGCTCGCTCAAAATCGCGCCGCCTTTGCGGATATATAGGTAGCTACAGAACGATTTCGGCAAAGGATGGTGGCGTTGATACACTGTCATCAGTATGGTCATCCCACCCGCAGCTCCACCCGCATTCCCTCAGCCTGCTTCTGCCTCGCGACTCGAAAGGCGATCCAGTGTGCACGTTCACCCGCGCCTCTCGATCATTCAATGTCGAACGTTTGAACGTGTATCTTTGCCTGTGGTCAAGCTGGGCGACAGGATGACAGATCGTTGCCTAACCGGCGAACTGCAATGGCGGCCGGTTACCGGTTACCTCTCAGCTTCGAGGTTCGAACCACGCGAATCTATTCATCAAGCAAGGATAGACAGTCCAAGCGGATACACATCGCTGTGAGTCATCGCCCATGCATCTTCGCCACGTAAACCGCACTGACGTCCGTAAAGTAGGCTGGAGGCGACGCAACACCGCCAGACCCCACAGGGACAGGCACTGTTTGCGTGATTGTACAGAGCCGGAAGTGCATCTCAAACATGCACTCAGGGAGGAGCGATGCTTTGTGCCGAAGAACAAGAGGAGGGGCTAGCTCTTTTGGAGACAAGCGCCGGCGCTGGATGTCTGCTAAGCGGGGGCAACTGCCAAAAGCGGTGAGGATATAGCTAGGAACGAGCTGTCCTGCCTCGGCCGTCGATCGTCCACTATAACCAAATCCTGTCAAGTCCTCCTCCCCTCCGGCTTCCGCACGACTGAGGCTGTGGTCGTCTACCGAGTCTGCGTGACCTGTCCCCCGATAATCCAGGACTGACACAAATGCACCCTCCAATCCACACATCGATAGCATCTCCCGCCCTATTAAATGCCCACCCACTCGCTGATCCCCCTTCAGCCCCCTGCTCCTTCGTCCCCCCTCATATCTATCGGACGACCATCTCCGTGTAGTTCTTATTCTCAACGTACTTCACACTACTAGCGATGTTTTGGCTCCAGATTTTCCGTTTCGTTGCCTTGGGTACGTTCTCTTCTTCGCTGAAAGCAAAAGTTCATGAGCTGACAAACGCACCATAGGCTGGGGGCTCTTCTGCTCTCTCCTCCTCCTCGGTCTCGGCGCACACGCGCTTTCCGTCCTCGTCAACTCCAACGTGCCCACGCCCGCATGGGCAGGCCTCGCTGTCGCCACGGCCGTCCTGTCACTCGTCACGTTGCCGCCCATGTACGTCCATCTAGACTAGCCCACCTCGCTCACGAGTCACATACGTCCTCCCTCACCTCCAGGCTGGTGATTGACCTGCTTCGCACGGGCGCCTTCAGCTCGATGATCGTCGTCGAGCTCGCATGGCTCAGTATGTTTCTCCATATCGCCTGACACCCGTACCGTACTGAACAAAGTCAATCTCAGGTTTCATCGGCCTCCTGTGCCTCGCCACCGGTGGCGCTGCTGCTGAAAACGCGGCCGACTTCTGGGTCACTTGCGGTACCTGGTCGCCCGCATCTGCGCGCAGCGTATGCTCGGAGACATCCGCTGCCGCCGCCTTCGGGTTCCTTGGCTGGCTTGCCCGTACGTCCACGTCTCCCTCTCATGATCTCAGTGGCGTGGAGTTGATGACGCTGTCCATCGTAGTCTGGGGTTACACCATCTCGCTCCTCGTCCTGCTCATCCTCCACGCAAACCGCGGACACTACGTCTGGAGGATGTCCGTCAAGGAGGCCGGCTTCGAGAACGGCATCCCGCCAGCAAATGGCGAGGCCAAGGCGCATGAAGCTGCCTCGCTCAACGCTGGCCAGGTTCCGTACGCCTACCCGCCGACCGGTGCGCCTTATGGCCAGCCCGTCGCGCAACCCAGCCCGTATCCTCAGGTCTGAATGAGGGACGCAAGGGAGCCCCGTCCCAATTGATGTCGAATGGTGTTTCCGTTCGTCTTCTGGTCTTTGGACTTTAGCCGAGCTTGTCATGACTCAAGTTTACGCTAATTTACGCCCACAATTGATGATTGTACTCTATCACCCCCTGTCCCTCACAAGACCGTCCGAGGCTTGGAAGCGGCCTCGTGCGCAGGACTGTAAGACCCTATCCCGTCCACCTGACTCCGAGATATCTCTTGGAAGCTGGGCTGTCATATTGAGGCGGTGAAGTGTCAATGCACACTCCTCTCGTTTCGAGTGCCACCGTCCACCGTCCGCTTCCTGCCTATGAGTGGCACTCGACATGAGCCAGGCTTGGTGGCGTCTTGTGATTATTGCATTGATTTGATCAGAGGCTCATAGATCGGGTCACAGTATGTCCTGGTGCAGACTTGCAAATATTGCATTCGCTTCATATGCACCTCTGCATTCTCGAGGATCCAGCCGAGCTCTGGCGTTTGGTCGGTTCAATTGCACTCTGGGTAGGCGACGGTGCTCTCTTCCTGGCGCTCACAGGGGCACATCCACTTCCGCCTCTGTGTAGCGGTGCGTTCGTCACCTACTGTCAAAGACTTCAGCGAAAGGAGGACGGAATGGTTATGATGTTTGGAGCGAGCATGCCCGGAGCCAGAAGAAAGAAACACGAGAATAAAAATAAAACGATGCTTCTCTATGTTCATGTGTATGTCGATAAACACCAAGCCAAGCTTACCGTAACACGCAAGTATCGACCGAGAGTCTGCGTTTATCATGGTGACCATACTGCACTCCACGCTGCCGCACACGGTCGTGTGTAGCATGACGCGCTCCACGCCATGCGCAGTCTCCTCGTGAATGCGGCAAAGTCTTTGAGAAGAGTGACTGCTCACCCCGCACCCGCACGCTCGTATACGAACAAGACTAGACGATTAAAAATACAACAGGATACAGCGATCCCTGCAACATTACCGGCGAAGAAGTATGAACACAGGATCTCCCAAGACAATACTCGTCATATGCCTGAACGAGCCCGTTAGGGACATGAGCAGACCACCAAACGACGCATACGCCGTCCTGCATCGCCATCGCTGTTAGCGACAAGTCCTGCAGAATGCGAGATGCGCGACGCGAACTTACACAATCTCTGCTGAACCGCCATCGAATCTGTATACCTATGTAGAGGCGTTGAGCATCCCAAAACAGCGCATAGAAGACGGGGCAAGAAAACACGGGGAGAAAGTGGGCGGGAGAAGGGACGGGGGCTGGGTGGAAGACAGTGATAGACTGTGGCTGAACGCTCACCTTGCCGTACATGACATACTCGTAGTCGTCGTCCAGCCCTCTCCGACCCTTCGCGTCTGGTCTCCACACATCCCTGTCCTTATCTTCATCCTCTGTCGCCCCTGCTGCGCCTTGTGGTGCGCGCGAAAGCGAGGACGCGAGTGCGAGCGCGAATGACTGGCCGTTCTGCAGCGGGAAGAGTTCAACATTGTAGTCCAGCGTCAGGTCCATGTCGTAGTTTTTGGAGTGCGCGTATAGACGCGATACTATAGATCACGGGTATTGTGATGAGCATGATGTTGGAAGCGACGTCAATGAAGGCTACGCACCTCGGTCAAATTTCTTGCCCTCCTTGTCGATAGCATTGATCGTGAAGATGTCATCAAACACGATATTCGAAGTGTTCGAAGTCATTTTGTTGGCCCCAGAGAGTATGCAGTGTAGGCGTGTCGAGGATAACCGAGGTACAGAAGTGGGACGTCCAAGGCGAAGCAGTCCGAGTGCACTGTGCAGAGTCCGCCACAGTGAGCGCTTAGACTGAAGGAGGCCAGGAAATTGCCGCACAACCCGATTTGGCAATCATCTACGTTCGTCGCTGAAGAGTACAACGTACAAGACTGGATACTGCTTCTATGCTACATACGGCTAACTCCATGCCCGGCTTAATCACTGTTTTACCACCCTTGTGCGCCCCTCACTTGCATGTCCAGGCACTTCCTCATATTTTCCTTCACCTCACCGACTTTCCAACCATCCACGTCTTCCCGTATCGGCGAGCCCTCTGCGGAAAAGAACGGCGCGACGCATGTCTTCGCAATCGCCTTGAACAAGTCTTCAAGAATCCAGGTAAGTCGGGGTCCCGTCAATTCGATCGCAGGTTCAGAGTTGACTTCAAGCAGATTGACTTGGAATTTGCGAGGCGCTTCAGGAGAAGGATTGTGTGTGACGACGAAGTCGATGCCGAAGAGTTCGAACGCGTTCGGTAGCGGCTATTCGTCCGATATGAATGTGTATCAAGCGGCTGTTCGGCGGGATGACTGACCTGGAAGTGGACGCTCATCTCCACGGCAGCTTTGAAGGTCTCCGATAGCACTTCACAAATCTGCCCTTTGATATCTGATACGTCCTCGGCGGATACGGTTAGATATTTGGTCGCTTCCGCGCGGCGGGCATTGATAGAATCCACATCCATCGCTTGTCCCATCGCGTGTCGAGGCTTTGGTTGTTGTCGTCGAGGCTGAGAAGAAGACGAAAGCACATGACACCCAACGAGCTCATTCAGCAATCGTACGCCCGCCTCGCCTCGTTCTGTTTGAAGCGAGGTATTCGTCAGATGGGCTGACAGATCGATCTCGCCAGTGTCGTCTTCAGGCCGCGAGGGCGATGCGTATGGAACCGCTGAGAACAGAGCAAGTATTCGATCGTAAACATAGACCTTGATGGCACCAGAAGCCACGCAATATACGCGAAGATGAAACTATATATTGGATGAATAACTCGTCTACGCTCACAAAGGGTATCGAGCTGACTTTGTGACCACGCAAGTCTTGGGGAGGGGGTGCAGTAGAGCCATCCAGGGGAACTTCCGCAGGATCGAGTAGTAGCGGGTTGCCGAGGTACTCCTACTCCGATGGGTCATAGATGTGAGCGTGGCTCTGTGCGCTCCAATACAAGGACCGACCTGAATGACAAAATGACGCAGTTGTGAGGTCACTACGGCGGTATCGCGCCGTCCGTCGTTGTCATCCTCTTCAGTGCCTTCATCTTCGGACTCATCCAGCTCAAACTCCTCGAAAATGGCTTGCAGATCCTCCTTGGTGTGGAACAGCCGCAGGCCCATACCGCGATCGGCCATGCCAGGCTTGAGTATCCACCATTTGGCAGGATCACCCTTTTCTATCTCTTCAGACAGGTCATACAAGTCGTNCCCCCCATAACTCATCCAGTTCGTCGGCGAAACTGATCTCAAGTTCCCAGGTCCTCGGTGCTCCCCATGTCAGGATAGAGTCAGGATGCTTTGTGAGATAATTGTGAATGCAGCGAGACAAGAAGTGCTTGCGTATCAGGGCCTTCCGGATGACATACGAAGACGAGAGCACTCTAGATGCCGGCGAGTGAGAAAATGTGAGATCATGGTCCAGAGCATCATATGTTGCCCATTGAAGGAGTCGACCGGGAGAAGCGACCAGATCAGCGTTGAGAGCGGTTATGACCGGAGGTTGCGGCGTCAAGGATTCTAAGGCAGTACGAACAAGACGTTCTGTAAGCGGAGCAGTCGGCCATAAAACGAACGCGGTGAAGTCCTCCATGGTCGCGTCTCGCAAGAGGTGCAAAAGTTCAATCAAGCGCCCAATACTTGCTCTTAGGAAACACGTGAGACGATTGCATTGCGCGCCTATCATGCGCGTTCGCGGACTTGCGGTAACTGTGGCAGTCTCGGATGCGTACCACGCTCGGCACTATCTCTCCTCACAACCACTTCGACTTTGACCCCTTCCGTCGCCGTGGACGATGGCCACGGCGTATGTATTTACGCTTCAGCCAACATTTACTCAGGGTCTCATACTGGGCCAGGCCTCCATCCTGTTACTGCTCTTCTTGGTCCTGAAATATCTCTTCTTCGACACCGACCCTGACCGCCCATACCGGAAAGCCTCCTACCAACCCAAAGTCGAGGTAGATAGCATACATGAGGACAGCAGTGATGTTCGCGTCAACCTAGGCAAACTGGAGTCTGAGCCTGGCGATGGCGAAGCGGAGAGCTCGGAGTGGTTAAACTTGTTATTGAAACAAGTGTGTATATCATGACTTGCGTCCTCTGGACCGTAACTTATCACATACGGCAGGTACTCGATGCGTACCGGGTGAAGTTGCGGAATGGGCTCTCAGGGCCCGAGGGCGACGAGGTCGCTCGACAACGAGTCGAGGACTTTGCCAACAAAATGCGTCCCACCGGCTTCTTGGTACGCTCCTTTCTGCCGTATCGCGAAATAAATGTGTAGAAACCCGTTTCAGGACTACATCAAGGTCCACTCTGTTGATGTGGGGACGTCTGCTCCAAGGCTATCGCATGCTCGAATACGCACCCAGTCTATTCCTGGTGCCGACGCCGTAAGTACTCAACGCGCGGACCTACTGAACCATACTGAAGGAGTCGTAGGATATCGAATACGATATGAACTATATTGATTCTATTTCTATCTCGATATCTACTTCCGTCCTCTTCAACTACCCATTCTCCTCATTCGCTCGTCTGCCGGTGTCCCTGACTATTTCACTGTCGCTCTTTTCTGCACCCGTAAGCTCAGCACCTATACAACCTGTTCGCGTTCCTGAATGCACTGTTACGATTACCCAGGTCCGCCTAACGCCTCCAAACCCTTTTGCACCACATCCGACCATCACTTTCACTCTCCCCGCCCCACATTCGGATTTCGTCTTGGACATCAAAACAACGTCGCTCATGGGCAGCCGTGCTAAACTCGAGGATGTGCCGAAACTGCACGAATTGATACTCCATCAGGTGAGACTGTGTTGAGCATAGCATCGGGAAAGCACTCAACTCCATCCGTTAGATACGCCGAGTCATTCTAGAGAAGGGCACTTGGAAGGTCGTACTTCCTGGTTTAGCTAGCGTGAATGAGGTTAAAGAAGACGTGAAGACGGAGCATCAACTGGCAGAGAAGGCTCTGAGCTAGCTCATGACATACACTCTTGACGTACATCATGAGCATCACGAGGTAATTAGCCAGTGCAGCTTCCACTCATCGTCCGTTGATCACGTTTTGCCAGGGTATATACACTATGTAATCATATAATGTTGTAGAATTCACTGGACGTATCACCCGAATGATGGATATCTCCTGGCTCGCATGACTACATCTACATGCAGCGTCCAGAAGAGGATGATGAGCAGGACTCAGAAGCGATATCATGACTGCAGTCTACTCACCAGTGCGTTTTGTGTTTCGCTTTGTGTTGCACCTTCTGTTTCGCTCGCTGCCGCTCCTTCCGTCTCGCCCGTTTTTGCACCTTCTGGTTCGCTTTCTTCTGCGCCTTCTTGTTCGCGTTCTTCTGCGACTTTTGGCCTGCTTTCTGCTGTGCCTTCTGATCCGCTTTCTTTTGTTTCTTCCTAGGCCGCTCTTCCATGCCGGATTCCTCTTCTTCGTCAACAATTCCCGGTATGACCCTTGATCCTTCCTTGGGCACCCATTCCGGGGCGCGCTGTGGACCCTGGCGATCTCGGACGTTGCTGTCCATGGCAGCTTCGCCCTGTCCGCCGCGCAAGGCCTTGGCGAGATGGTCATTGAAACCGATGCGTCGCCAGCCAGTACAGACGACTTTCAGTACGCCGCCGTCAAGCATCCCCTCCGCTATCCCAGTGAGGGCCGGAGGCAACATCTCTGGGAACTGGCACACTCTTTTCCGCAAGCGATGCGTATACTGCAGCACATGGTCAGCACAGAATATTTCCCACGCGAGCGCAAGATATTGAGAGTCCTACCGAGCGAAGAAGGCCCCTGATATCTCCAGATGGGAGTATCGCTTGCCCGACATACTCGTAAGTTCCAAGGTAATGCGAGGTCCTGTCCTCCAAATAAAAGAAATCCCTAACACCGTTACGATGCTCCAGGTCCCACGAGGGTTCCCATCCGCCCCCGTTGTTCAACGTTGGATTGTACCGGTGAGTAGTGGTCAAGGATACAAAGTGCGACTTCGTGCTTGACCCGTTCGGCCACACAACTTCATCAAGACCTTTAGTCATATATCCGCCTGATGTGCTGTAATACGATGGATCCATGAGCTATTGCGTCGTACAGGATCGGTTTACCTTACCATTTGCCCGTCGCAGCCTGCGTGATGTACGCATTAGAATCGTCGCCAGACGGAGGGGAATGGAAACGACCTTGGGCAACGTGAACGTCGTTGATGCGGACGGTATGCTTACGGCAACGCTGGCCGCATTCTCGCTATCTAAGTCCGGCTGAGGATCTCGAAGGAATCGGAGGGGATCGAATTCATGGTTTGCTTGTCTGTCTTTCTATAAACATCCTGTATGTCAATGGTGGATACTAGCATCGGTTGAGCAGAATGACGTACAAGCTCAGCTTGGAGAATTTGAAGTCTATTGCGCTCCTCCGTATGCTGCGTTTTGACACTGTTCACCTGTTGCCTAGCTTCATTGATCGCCTTCAAGGATGTCGATAAGACTGCCGTGCGATTGGGAGGATGCCAAAGCGAAATCGCACCTGCGTCAACTGTATGATCGCCTCGGTGATTTTGTCGTGTTTCTCTAAACGCCGCATAAGTTTGTGTTCAAGACTTTGAATTTGCACGTGCTATCATGCATAGTCAATGGACTTTGATCAGGGTCTGTAGAGACGGTAAGTGAATTGCATGTTACTGACTAGATTGTCCATCCTCGCTCGTTGCTCATCTAGATCTGCGGAGTTCACCTAAGTTGCCTGACCATGAGTATACACACGAATAGCATGAAGCGCAGTCTACTCTTGTCAGTCTCACGTTGTGTGTGATACGCCGGTCTTGGTCGAGCATAGGATTTACTTGTGCGACGTCCGCACGAGCAGTCTCCACTTCTGCCTTAAGTCGTGCATTCTCCGCTTGCAGAGCACTCAACTGTGCAGCGTCAACCACAGAAGCAGATCGTTTCTATATACGATTCAATTTCAGCCCGCCCCATTTGCCTGGGAGATGTGAACATGTGAACAACTACCCTTGGTGCCGCTTGCTTGTTGCGTTGTCTTGCCTCGATTTGGGCGCGCACACTCCCCAGCTCATCCCGAAGGAGCTTACACAGATCAGAGGCTAGCCCTGAGTCGGTCATGCCAGGGATTGTGACAATTGCCAAGCTGTCTTTAGGAGGAGTTCCGAGTCTTCCGACCTTGAAGTAGTAGTAGCTAGTAGAGTCTCAGTCTGCTACGTGACATGCTCAGTACACGAGGGGCTGTGTATGGGCGTCAAAGACCATAACTTGCGACAATGGAAAAACTGAACTTCTTTTGGCGTGTCTCCTGAATATCCCTACTACTAGTATTGCCAGCCTACTGCCCCCCAATAAGCCTCAGTCTTATTCATCCTATTGCCCCTATTGCCAACTTGTTGACCCGGCGTACAGATAGGGCATCGGGTCGGGCGTCATATGCTCAGCCTCATCATCTATACAGTACAAAATACCCGGGCGGTTCATGTTCTCTTCCGTTTCTTGGACGGCCCGCTACCGCTACTGCTGACAACTCCACTAGGTATATGCTTGGTCTGCAACTCCGGCCTTGCAATTCCGAGCGCTGCAGAAGAATTGACACGTTGAATCGCTTTTTTGGAGGCAAGAAGCGCATTGTACAGCTCGTGGTTGAAGCCGACGCGTTCGAAGCCCAGGCATTGCAAGGAGAGCGGTCCATTTGAGAACGATGAGCATACGAACTTGAGGGCAACGGGCGCAATGTGGCCCTTGTGGCTTACAGTCGCATTAATCGCATTGCGCACAACCTGACAAAATCAATTCAGCACTAATCAATACGTTCAAGCGAGGATCCACCCACAGATTGCTTGAGTTTACTGGTTTGATCGGTACTGAGCTGTGTCCGTCCGGCCACCCGGTACGTTCCGTAGTAATACCAGTGGTCTTTGAGACGGTAGAATAACTCGCGCACGGAAGTCGGATCCTCCATAAGAGCTCTTGCGAGCTTGTTGTCTTGCCACTGGCCGCCACCCTTTTGGGCAATTGGGTCATAACGACGATCACAGGTGACGTAGAGAGCACGTCCGATCTTGTCGTTCGACCACAAGACTTCTTCGGCAGGAAGAATGAGCAAGGGAAGTTGTCCGCTACACATCCGTTAACTCAAGTTAGGTACCTGTTACAATGACAACTCACAACTGTTCAATAATATCCTGCCGGTCTGTTAGTCAACGTTCAATATAATGTTCAAGGGATACGGACGACGTACATCGGGTAATTGCGTGAAAGGCGTAGATTGGAGGAGAGGCTGTAGTGTTTGCACCGCCGGATCTGCGGGACCACTAGGGCGGTCTTGCAGAAACGTTGTTACATCCAGCGTCTTGTCCCCGGGAGGCGGTCCTAATTTGCACTGCATAGGTCAAACACCATATTTCATCCGCATCAGTTTTGGTGCCTCCAGAAGCGGCGGTCGTGGATACGTACCAGCTCGGACTCAAGTGCTTGCACCTGCACTTGACATTTCAGAAGACCTTCTTGTTTTCGCCTTAGTTTGTCTTCTAACGTCGTCAGTTCCTACAATAATTCAGCTAGTGCGCAGGTATAGTACAATGTGCAGTACCTCGCGCATACGAGACCGATCGTCCTTAGCTTCTTTATACCGCCCTGCACTTTCATTCACCTGAGCTTCAAGACGTTGTAGCTTTTGTGTCTGGCAAGGTGTGCAAATGAGCATACGCAACTACGCGTCACAGTCATTCCCGATTGGTGACATGCCTCTGCTTCTGCTTGTTGACGGAGTGTTTCGATTTGAGATTGCCTCTCCAACTCAAGCTCATGTTTCTCAGCTTGCTGAGGAAACGAAGGCCTGTCAGTGAAGCAGGATTGTAGGGAAAGGTACACGTCGAGCGCACCCTGAGTAAACCTTGTTTCGAATCCTCAGCACCAGCAGCGGCAGACAAGCGGAACTGCAAGGCGGATAGCTCCTCCTTCAAAGCATCATTCTCGCGTTGTAGCGCCGAGCTGTCGAGCAGGACACCTTCGGTGCTAGACTGTACATCCCCAATACACCATGCGTAGTATCAGATACATCTTTGCTACGGGTTTAAAAACAGGTACTCTACCGCTTGATCGCGTTCGAGTTCGTGTAGTTGTTGACGAGCTTCCTGAAGCTTCACATGTAGCAGCTTCAGGACATCCTGAGCGAGCTCCTGATCATGATCAACTATATCCATATGGAAATTGTCCAATCAGGTCTCGAGGCTGGAGGTCTAGGAACCGTGCGCTGGTATGTGGTCAACAAGCTGAAGCCGATACAAGGCGCTTATACTGCCTCATGTAGCCAGCGCTAGTATGGCGCTTCAAAGAGGCGCAGTCACATACGGCACTTATAGCCAGAGCGAGAATATCATCGAAACATATTTTGCGAGTGACCAGTGAACAGTCATACGTGATACAGGATGCTATCTGAACATATGCCATACAGATGCGCGATTACCGATTACCAGTGGCGGCGCAATTGCCGCTTGATCAACTCGTAAGCCGCTTTTGTCTCTGTCCGCCCTGGTTCTAATTCGGCGAGGTATTGCTCAACCGCTTGGTCTATCCGGAATACTGGGAATTCCCCGCGGGAAGCCGCAGACTGAGGCCGTTTGGCGTCCTCAATCCAATCTGTCAGAAGCACGGCAATGTCCGACGATATGGCTTGGACGTTCGCCTGCTCGTTGAAAGGAGGGACCTGGAAAGCCCACTGAATCCGCGTTCTATGATTATGGACGAAATTCCTCCTTACCTGCGACTCGTACATCTCGTGCAGGATGTCCCACACTTCCGGATAAGGAACGCCACACTGGACCAAGATGCGCGGCGCCCAGCCATATGGGATCTCTCCTTTGTGAGCAAGAGCGAAGCGCACCAGCAAGGAAGCGATATGTTCTGATTGACGCGTCAGAACGAAGTAGCAACATTGTGGTGTATGTTCGGACTTACGGAGAGGGAATGCACTTTCTGACGGGTAGTACCTCTGCCCGAGGGGTATAACTTTGGTCACTATGCGATCCGCAGCAACCTTGGGGTCGACACCCTCCACAGCTAATCATTGAGAAATGAGCATAGCCTTCCAGCCAAACAATGTGATGACCTGCCTTCCTCGAAGATCTTGTTCCAGATAGGCCGTACGATGCCATCATCGCGATGTTCGGAAACATGTAAGATGAGGAGCTTGATGAGGGGCAGGTCGAGGGGCTCCGCCCACAGCTGGTACAACTGGAACGCCAGTCAGAAATAGTTATATCGAGAGAGCATTCTGACCACTAACCTCGGTGATGTTGTACAAGCGCACGGACAGAGCTTTGAAACGTTCGGCAACTTCGGGCTCATGTTGACGAGGCAATAGTGTGTTGTATAGCTCAAGTTGGACTTGAGCGACGTCCAACTTCTCCTCTAGGTCGGTCAGGAACGCAATAGCAGTTTCGTGACGGCCGCCGACCGACACTGGGTGAGATTTTGCGTTGCCTACGGCAAGTGTGAGGTATTCTAGCCGAGTATCCAAGGAGAGATCGAATCTGCGCGACGTCCTATGAATTCCGGTTGGCATGAAAATGCTCTGTTGCTACTCACTCTGTCGACTCCGCCAAGATTGCGAGAACCTCGGCAGCACGTAATGGTTGACCGTCCTTGACATAGAATTTCCAGAGAAGCTGGAGTTTCTCGACGCTGGCGGGTTCTCGTTTGAGATGTGCCTCGAGATATGCTGGCCTCATCTGTATATAGACTACATGAGCACACACAGTGAGAACCTAGAAGTTCTGGTCCTACCTCCAGCAATTCGTCGGCCATTCCACGGCTGATGAGCCAGTCGTACAGTGTAGAATGGAACATCTCGTCTTCGCTTGCGAACGCCAGCTCGTACGCATGTCCTCTGACCGTCTCCGGGTCATCAGTCTGCGTCGCGCCTTGCTTGCTACTAGCGCAACGTTCCTCGAAAACCGACAAGGAATCCAGCACAAGCTCGTAGCAATGCTTCCTACGCTCCCAGTATTGTGCACGTGAATCGTTGGCAGGGCATCCGGCGATCCAGTACTCTTGGCCTTGGAGGTCCGTGTCGAATGCCTGCGCGCAATGCAGCGGCAACTCGACCGCGCCTACAATGTGGTGTATGAATATGGTGTTCTCGAGGAAAAGATGGCGCGCAAACGTACCTTTGGCATAGTTGAGTTCTTGGTAGTCCCCACAAATCTCTCGTAGCTTGTCGAACTCCAGATTGCGAGCGCCTTTCATGAAAAGCCTGCGCGGCTATGAATCTTCCACCCCTTCGCGGCGAGTTATGGTATCATACCTCAAAGACTCTCCTAACCACGTCTGCCGCTCCATCGGATTTCGAGTCTCAACCGCTTTCCGAACATTTTCGCGGGCCTATCACTCCCATCAGCTACAGGATCCTTGGAACAGCGAGCTGATGATGATACCTTGTATAGCATGACATCGTCGGTACTGCAGAAGGAACCGCATCGTTGTTGCAGAACTTCGCTGATGGTGTCGACCTACAATCCTGATAAATACCCCGAAAGGAGGGATTAGCGACCCAACTTACGCTAATCTGTTGACCAATTTGCTGGTTGATGATGACGTTCACCAGGGCGCGAGATGCAGTGACGCCCTTCTCAACGGTAATGAGCTCCTCGAAGGTAAGCGTACTTGCAAGCTTCTGAATCTCTGGGTCACACCTGCGAAGCTATGTAAGCGGCGGCGTAGCCATGAGAATGAAAACTTACTGTGCGATAAGCTCGCCCAACTTGTGATCGTTGAGGAGGAGCAGGAAGGCAATTGCCTCGATTGTGCGACTGAGCAGACTGAGCAGCTGGGAAACCGAGCTTTGTTCCGCCTAGAGACTCATGAGAAAAAGTCTGATTTGTATAGCGAGAGAACTTGAACAATACCTTCCATGCTTCTTGTTCGCTGGCCGCTGCTGACCGAGCCCCAGTATGATCACCGGGCGCAGAATGGAAGAGATATGGGTTTGTGTCCAACAACTCCTTGAGCGCAAACAGATTCTTCTGGGCAATGACCAGAATGTCATCTGGCACGCTGAGCTCCTGAAGACCGTTCGCGCTGTAGCGTTGCTGGTCAAGGACTAATTCGACGGGCTGATGAAATTGAGACTTACCCAGGCTTGGTCAGTTTGACTTTCCAGAAGGGTCTTACCAGTCGAGCAAAGTACAGAGCCAGGCCTTCACGCCTACCACTGAAAGTGGCTGTGCCCGAGCCCTCACCTACAAGGCATAGTCAATATACGGTGGGATTGTGCTAGACAGAGACTGAAACTCACTGGTTCCGTAGGTTACCCGCTCCGCCCATGTTGGTCTTTCGCCGAAGTCGTAAAACGCCTGTCTCGCGACAGCAGCCAGATCCGCGCTGACATGGCTCATCGAACCCAGTGGCGATTGTTCCATGGGATCCAAGAACGTATTGCCACTCGCGATGGCTAGGAGCATGGCGCATGTTTGGTCGCGGCCATAACTGCGCGTGTCAGGGCCACAGCATGATTTGTCGCAATTCACACATACCTATCACGGAGGTCGATGAGCGGTTGAGCATTGCCTTCCACCTGGAACTCCTCAATTGCCTCCTTCAGGGCGTCAACAGCGCGGCGCTTCGCCACCCAATGCAGTCCCCCGTTGGTCAATATGATGTACTGCCTAGCAGGCTCAGAGAATTGTGTTGCAAGTTCGTTCGTGATGAGGGGCGCCGGTGTGTTGGCAGGAGCAGATGTAGCCAGAGAGTACTTGGAACGGGGAACAGGCGCGATACCCCACGTCAGGCCAGGCACAGGCACTAGAGTTGCGCGTTCCGTGAGCGGAATACGGTTCGCGACCGCGGTGGTCGTGTAAGCATGGCTGACATATTGGGGGGCAGGTTGTTGCACCTGCGGTCCCCGAACTTGTCCCAGCGAGGCAATCTGTGTCAGGTCGGGGGCCATGCATACCAGATAGTCCGTGTCAGCAACATCACCGCGCTGTACGGCGATAGTGGTACCGAGGTCGTAGCAGGTATCTTCCAGGATAGTGATGATGTATGGCCGTGAAGTGGGTTGTGATGGCTGGCCTGAGCCGATGCCAAACGCTCCCGAAACTTCACGATACGGATTTGACAGCTCGTCGGGATGGATCAAGTTGGGTNGGGGGGAGGCGTACATGAGCGAGCGATAGGTTGCGGAAGCCAGGAGTAGTGGACGCGCCCCAGCCGTAAGTTGAGCCCAAGGAAGAAGGCGAGAAGTAGAGGCGAACACCATTCGTAGTGATTGCGACCAACTGGACTCCCGAACGGGATTCACTCGGGTCGATGACGTGCAGAGCAATGATATTGAAGCTCTGCGGTGTGAGAGCTGGAGAGCCGGGCGCTTTATCTTGAGCCGCCTTGTACAAGTTCGAAATTGTCTGCAAGTGCTGTACGTGTTTGTCGCCATTCGTGCGCCATACAGATATAGTGTTCCTTGCCGAGAGGGTGTAGAAACAGTTCCTAGCTGGGTCGGAGACCAGCATCGTGATCCTGTCTGCGAAACACCATCAGGCATTACTCGGCCGAAACGAAAGACAACTTACCGTCTGCATTCGAGCTCCCGATACGAGGCAGTAGGCTTTGCACGCCACCCACGGAGTGGTTGATGAGCTGCACCCGCTTTCCGAACCACCCTTCTTTCTCCTGGTAATGCAGCTCGTAGAGGTTACCATCTTGGGAACCTGCCATGAATATACGGCCGTCCGGTGTTCCAATGACAGATGACATTTCCACATCGCAAGCAATCGACATGTCCGTGGCGTACAGTTTGATCTCCTTGCGCGTTTGGTTGTTGGGTCCCGGTACGGGAGTCGTAGAAACGCCAATGAGGAGAACAGTCACAGGAGTGCATATCACCAAGAGGGATGTAATCTCGTCAATGAAGACCCCACTTTTTGGCTTGACGAGAGCAACATGTGTAATCACGTCGGGTTGATCGACGAAAGAGCTCAGCTCTTGCCTGAGTCCATCGTTAGAGTCGCACCGGGTAAACGCGTGTTGTAGAAACGCACCCATCCACGTAGTCCCACAGAAAGAGGTTGTGGTCAATTGCTATCCACACTCGGTCAATTTCTGGAAGCAATCCCATATGCGTGGCGAGGTTGGTCGCTACGCCACAATCTGTGAGCATGCCTAAATCTTGGTTAAGTAACTTTGTAACTCACTTGTATAGTACTGCCAGAGACTTTCAGGAATTCCAATGTGCCGCCTCTTCTGAAACGGCGCACGGTAGTCATCCGGGAAGACCGTGTAGGACGCGGATGACGGCGAGCCGGCTATACGAAGTGTTACATTGTATGCACGACGTTCTCCCTCGAAGCGCACTCACAGATTAGTTCACCAAGATCCGGAACAATCTGCGAGTCCTTGACCAGTTGCTCTTGGAGGACTTGGCTGGCCGCCTGAAGAGCTGGGAGGTCGAGGACGGGAGCGGGTTTCGACGCGGCCTGCGTCTGCCTCAGCTTGCTCCCGTTCACAGAACCAAGGAGCGGTCCAGCAGAGGACGAAGACGCGAGGTTTGGCTGCGCCGCCATTGAGGACAGAAAAGCCATGGACGAGGAGGCTTGCGAGGGCGGTGGAGGCGGAGGAGAGCAAGACTTGAACAATTCCTTGAACTGAGCGCGGCCCCGATCACGCGTCATACGCGCGCGCGACTTTTTGTTTTCTGTCTTCGCGCCGCGCTGCCAACTGCACCGTGTCTTGTTCTCTCCCTCGCTCGTCACTGCCCGTCTTCTGCTATTGTCTACACCGCTACGCCATGTCTGACGGCGCTGGACCATCTACACCTTCTCGCAAGAGATCTCGCTGGGAGACGGAAGACAATGTCGGGGACACTCCACCGCCTATTCCCATCCCAAAGCGTCGCTCAAAAGCCAAGACAGCCCGGTCTGAAGCATCTCAGACACCAGAGCGTACCACCACACCTTCTCGTTCACAGAGTGGCCCGCCAAAACCACGTCCGTCTCACAGCAAATTCGTCCCTCCTCGAACGTCTCATCCACCCCTCCTCCCCTCGCGCTCTGTCTATTGTTACGAGAGACTGAACTCAATAGAGGAGGGCTCTTACGGAGTGGTGTTCCGGGCGCGAGATAAGCAAACCGGGGATATCGTCGCGCTCAAGAAGCTCAAGCTTGACGAAGAGAAACATGGGTTTCCCATCACTGCATTACGAGAGATCAATGCCCTCATGGTATGCAAACATGAGAATGTGGTCGGCATACGGGAAGTGGTAGTCGGTGATACCCTGACACAGTAAGTGCTACTACCCTCGCCCGCAGATTACAAGCTGACGAAAGTAGAGTCTTCATCGTCATGGACTTCATCGAGCATGACCTAAAGACACTATTGAGCGTCATGCCCTCGCCTTTTCTGCAATCCGAAGTCAAGACCCTGATGCTCCAGCTGCTCTCCGCTGTGGCTCACTGTCACGAGCGATGGATCCTGCATCGTGATCTGAAGACCAGCAATCTTCTCATGAACAACCGTGGCACAATCAAAGTTGCTGACTTTGGCCTTGCCCGTCGGTACGGCGACCCTGTAGGCGTTGGTGGGCTCACCCAACTCGTAGTCACCCTATGGTACCGGTATGTGCCACGTCCACCGTGATTAACGCGTCCACACTTTCAATCTTTCCTGTGACGCGCGCAGCGCCCCTGAGATCCTTCTAGGGGCAACAACATACTCTACTGCTGTCGACATGTGGTCCGTCGGGTGTATATTCGCGGAGCTACTCCTGAACGAGCCGCTGTTCCAAGCCAAGGGCGAGATAGAGATGATCTCCATGATATTCAAGCTCTTGGGTCCTCCAACCAGCCAATCCTGGCCAGATTATAACTCCCTGCCGCTTGCGAAGAGCATCACATTGCCTGCACCGCATCCTCCACAGCTACGACAGAGATTCCCTTATATCACCAATGCTGGTCTAGACTTGATGTCTCGACTGCTCACATATGACCCTGACAAGAGGATATCCGCCGAGGAGGCATTGAAGCACCCGTACTTCAGGTTTGTTTCCAGATTGGTATCCCCGTGCGCGCGCAATTCTCTCATCAACATTCAGCGAATCCCCCCTCCCAAAACACCCTGACCTGTTTGGATCATTCCCATCTGCAGCTGCGGGAGAAAAGTGAGTGTGTCCGCGGTGCTCACCACCTATATGGCTAACCTTATCGGCTAGGCGGAGAAAGCCTGACAGCCCTTCTGCTCCCGCTAGAGCAGCAGATTACAAGTTGCTCACCGAATTCGACTGATTACTGCAGCGTGCTTCTGTTCGTGCTGTAACATATGTTTTCGTTGTGATGAGCAGCCATCTCGTGTTGTGTGACTATATATGCATACATTTGACGGGTAGCAGGCGCAATAATGATACAACATCCGAAAGCACGAGGCAGCAGATACAATACATGTCCAAGAGCAGCTACGCCGCGGTGGGCTCATCCTCATCCTTCAGCGCTTTGATGACCTCTCGCACTCTCTTGAAGCGGTTCCTTGTGCGCTCTGGGTCCCCGCATTTGTCGTAGTACTCCTGCACTTCTTCGACGAGGAATCTGAACTCCTTCGCGATGTCGTGAACGGCCTGATCGATGACATGCATCCCATTTGTCAAACCTTGTTGGTCTGATGGGCTTATGAAGCAATACGGTATCAACAACTGATTCCCAATTGACCAGTATCCGAACATACCTTATACGCTGTCGCTTGTGCGGCTCGTCGCCGTCTTCCTCCGCCTTTCGTTTCGCCCATGCAGGTGTAGGGCCATGACCTTCTCGGACTTGCCACTCGACCTCATCGTCTTCCATTTCTTCTTCTCGGGCGTTCCGCCTCGCCGTCTCTGCGTCCATGGGGACCGGCGGGGGTACCGACATGTGCTGGAAGACCGGAGCCGGTGGTTGATACACGACAGGATTGAAGCCATCACTGGGTCCACCGACCGGACCCATGACACCGGTCATAGGAGGTAAGGGTACGGGCATTGGAACAGAGTAGGTCTCCATAGCATGCATGCCCGGTGGAGCAGGCACTGGATGTGGCGCGTCTACAATAGCACTGCCGTTTGGTACGCCGTTCTCATTAACGCTTGCCGCAGCATTGTTACGAGCCTTCTTCCGAACGCGCTTAGGTTTCTCCTCGGGTTTCCGTACGTAGCCATACTGCCCTTTCTCGCCGAGTGCGGGCTTCTTCTCTTCAACAATCTCTGCAATCTTCACGTCGAGGCGTGTCGCATTCTTCTTGTATCGTTCGCGCCATGATTGCCAAGTATGACGAGTAACCCAGGCATATTCGGGATCGGAAGCCTGCCAGCATATGTCTGAGTAACACCGATAGGATTCGTGAGGGCGTGAGATTCTCACCATCTCGCAGAGTTGTTGATACAATCTGTTTCCTGTTCTACCTCCAGTCTCCTTGTATGGAATCTTGGCAGCAATCCAGTTGCACAGATGTTGTTCGTCCTCCTCGGTGAATTGTGTGCGCCTAAAGCAACTGGTAAACAACGGTCTGCCCGTGAAGCAATAGATGCAGACGTACTCCTCTCCGGGACGTCGTNCCCCCAGGGTTCTTGTATACCACGGGTGTGTAGATGACCTGTCCCTTCTCGATACACTTCTTGACCCACAGATAAGATTCGACGTATTTGTCGGGTTCTCCTTGGTAAGTCTTCACTAGGTGCTGGAAGATCTCCGTGTTCGGGTCTGCGAGGATGACACGCGCAGATTGTGCGGACGCCGTTGGATCGCCTCCGGAATGCTAGAATAAACTCTATGAACACCTGTGCGGCACACCCAGCATCACAAGGCGCGCTTCATGGCTGGCGCGCGCTTCTCTCGCGTTCTCCCCTGTGCGATAACAGCTGGCTAGACACTTACCATTATGCGTGCGCTGAGCGTCGCACGGACGTTGACATTTGCGATGCTTGAGTCGATGTGCATGCGAATGGGTTGGCCTTCGTGGACAAAGATCTGCTTCAGAAGCATTCCGGAGACCTTGCATGCCTCGACGTATGTGTACGGCACAAAGTAGCGTTCAGGGCGATCGGGGGCGGACCAGCAGAGGCGAAGGCGCTCTTCCTCGGCCGTTCCGGGTTGTACAAGGATGAAGCCTACGCGCGGAACCTTGGGTTCGACGCGCCCGCCTAGAGCCTAACCGCGAGTGGCACCGCACTCAGTCAACATATACACATCGGGTTCTCATAGGAGTGCACGCACCGAGATGGTCTCGCACACTTCGGCTTGGATCTCCTCTGGAATGTCCTTCTGGATAAAGAACTTGATGGCCATGCCGTTCGCATCTTGGAAGATAGGCTGGGCCGTTT
This sequence comes from Trametes cubensis, assembly GCA_029747595.1. Taxonomy (NCBI): domain Eukaryota; kingdom Fungi; phylum Basidiomycota; class Agaricomycetes; order Polyporales; family Polyporaceae; genus Trametes; species Trametes cubensis. The sequence goes on from JAPEVG010000107.1 coordinate 60,393, forward strand.
GGCACGTCAGCTTCGTATGCTCTTGCACGACGTTGGCAAGCACGATTGGGAGAGGGACTAACCATGTTGCGGCGAACACACAGGGTTAGGCACGACGTCGTGCTGGGCGGGAGGTAACCTTGTGCGAGGGTTAGAGTTTGGTTTATGTAACAACCGGGTTAGGGTTTTTAAACCCCAGAGACGCCCGCAGCTGCCTTAGCCACACACAGACGCTCAAAATAGCGCCCTTACATATCAAGGGCCCTCCAGCAAAACTCATGACATGAACCATGGTATGCAGCCGAAGAGATAGCAAATGCAACAGACGTATAGATACATGTTCCCGATACTCAAGTGATAGCAGTAGGAAAGCGCAAACAGGTATCAAGGGAGAACCTTGCCCGGGTTCATGATCCCGTTAGGGTCAAACAAAGCCTTAATCCTCTTCATCCACTCAATACTGGTAGGACTTTTCGAGTACTGCAGTGCGTGCGTCTTCATTACACCTATTCCATGCTCTGCAGAGATGGAACCCTTGTAGGAAGCTGTGACGGAGTAAGCCTGCTGTCGGCGTGCATCTTCTACGCTCAGTATCACTCACCAACGAGCTCGTAAATGAAGGGCTCAAGTGCAGCCTCGATCTCAGGGGTGTATTGGGCAGCAACCACGTTCAAGTGCAAGTTACCTATGAACTATGAGAGATGAATCAGGGTTGATGTCAGGCTGTACGTACCGTCACCAACGTGGCCGTATCCGACAACGTGCTTGACGGCATTGTCATGGAGAAGATCCTTCTGACGAAGGTGCTCTTTAGTCTTGTCGACGACTTCCTTGAATTTGTGCAGCGGGACGGAGATGTCGTATTTGTACGCCTTGCCCTCCTTGGACACAGCTTCTGTAAGACCTTCCCGAATGGCCCACAGCGCGGAGAACTGGGCTGGCGAGGTCGCGAGTACACCGGTGTTTATCAACGGCTGCTCAGCTTCCATAAGACTCTCCAAGAGACTGTTCAATTTCTAAGTATATGTTAGTTGAGTGTCCCATTATAAGGAGACCTTGATGCATATACCTCCTCGTCATGTTCGCGCTTGCCACCACTGGTCTCCACCAGTACGAAGCACTCAGCTCCCTCAACATCCGAGGGGTCCAGTGCCCGCCCTTGACCGTGTTTTACCGCGAGATCATACACAGTCCTGTCCATGAACTCAAACGCAGAGAGAATCTCGGACAGCTGCCGCTTCGTCTCCTTGAAAAGGGGCAACACGTTCTCGAACTTCGGCAGAGCGAGCATGACATTGTTTGATGCCTGGGGTGCCGGTGCTGCCAAAATGGAGACACCCGTGACAACGCCGAGTGTGCCCTCCGCGCCAATGAAAAGTTGCTTCAAGTCGTACCCTGTGCACGGTGAGAACGCTTCTTCGAGTGCACTGTGAGCGGCCATACTAACCGGTGTTATCTTTCCGTAGCGAGGTCAATTGGTCAAGAATGGTGCCGTCGGGCAGGACGACCTCGAGACCGAGCACAGAGCCATGAAGCGAACCATAACGGAGGAGTCGTAGGCCACCCGCGTTGGTAGAAACGTTTCCGCCGATTTGACAGCTTATCGCCGACATTCGTCAATGATGGCCATCAATCAACGCGAGCATGGCCTACCTGCCCTTCGCACCCAGGTCTAGTGGTACGATGTGGTTGTGTGGGGTGAGGAAGTCGGAAAGCGACTGCAGGATGCAACCCGCGTCCGCAACCAGAATACCTAGCTCGGCTCGAACATCAGTCGAGATTGAGAGTACATGTGTATATCGCGACGCACCGGAAACATCGTCGAATGCTCGGATTTTAGTCATGTTCGACAGACTAAGGACGAGCTCGTCCTTAACAGGGACACCACCTCCCACGAGCCCAGTATTTCCTCCCTGAGGAACGATGCCTATCCGGCGCTGGTTGCACCACTTCACGATCTCGCTGACCTCTTGTGTGGTGCGCGGCTTGAGGACCGTAGTCGACCTCCCGTGATACTTGTTCATCCAGTCATTGTTGAATGGCTCTAGCTCAGCAGCGGGCGTCGCGCTGGGGGAGAGCGTGGAGAGGATTGCGGTCGGAGGCAGGATCTTGGCGAAGTGGGCGAGGTCCTCTTCCGTTACCGAGTTCAGGCCAGAGAGGGCGGCAGCAGGTGAGTGCGACCAGCGACGAGAGACGCGGAGGCTGGTACGCCTCGCAAGCTGACGGGATATGAACATCCTGCGTTGCAGCTGGGATGGTCACGGTCAAGGAGCAAGCTCGAGCCGGAGCGTGGGTGGCTGCAAGCCTGCAACTGCTGTAATGGCGCTCGAATGAGTCGAATGCTATAGGCTGGCACGCACGTGATAGCGTGTGTCGCCTTTGCAATCAAGAGCGCTCGTTCTCTCCAGCTTGTGCTTCCACGAGAAACCTCAANTTTTTTGGGTACAGCAAGAAAGCAAGATGGAATTAAGCTGAAAGCGAGTACGGAAAGCAAAGAGATATCGTCGTAAGATCGTGCAGCAACAACATATCGTACATCGTAGTGGTAACGTTCAATCATCACTCGACCTGGCTCATAACAACCAGGAGGTCTTAGAAGAGGGCGAGGGCAAACACGAGAGCGCAGCATGCACCCCAAAGGTGCGCATGGATTCGGGGTCCTAGCTCCGCTGCAGAGGTCCCTGGCGTCTGGGTAGGTGATGACGAGTTTGAGGCACCTGTCGCGGTCGCGTTACCCGCTGCAATGTTCCCACTGCCAACTGAGCCAGAGAAGGAAGATGACGGGTTATTCAGGGTGCTTGCGGGTGTTATGGGCGTTGAAGAGGCGGCGGAAGATGTTGCAGCGGTGTTGGGCGTAGCAGACTGAGACGCGGTGGGCGTGTTGGCGTGGCTCAGGGTTGAAGGCGAAGCCGAGACTGAAGCTGATGTGGACGCCGCAGTACTTGAAGAGAGCGCAGAGGATGCCGCAGAAGATGATGAATTGCCGCCGGTGATGGTGAACATGGGACTGATATCGCCCGTGCTGCCGAACACTAGGAGGAACGCAGAAATCAGAGCCTGAATCACGGTGCATGTATAAGCACCGGCATACGCACAGCAGACAATGTAGTTGTTTCCATCAGGCACGGACGGGACGGTAAGACTAACGTTGCCGCCCAGGATGGGGAAGTCAGACGCGAGCGGTGATTCTACAGACAAAGCCGCACATCAGCACATGAAAGACATTCTAGTGCTGCCGTAAGTGACATAGGGCGCTGCATAGGCACTGGGCGCGCACGCACAAAGGCAGGGAAGTCGACGCACCAAGCATCAAGTGTTCGTCGCCATCGGGAGTAAGAGTACCGAGAATGATCTTCGCAGTTGGGTTCGATGGCGGCGCGCCGTTCAGAGCTGCGACGTCCCTACCGGCGGCAAATGTCCGTGTCAGAACCAGCACGCGCGCAGCTAGGGACACAATGTTCAAGTTCGAACGCACCAGGTGACAGTCTGTGTCTCTCCTACTCTCCACACCGTCTGTGCCGTCGGATTCGTGATGGGGGGCAAGACATCGTCGCGGGTCGTAAGTTGCACGGGCTTGGCGAGAGCCGTGCTCGCGGCGAAGGCGAGGACGAGAGACGTGACGGCTTGCATGAACAGGGTGAACATGGCGGTCTATCGTGAGGTATTGCGCTCCGAGGGCACTCGTTTATATGTTATCTGGTCTGGCGTAACTTCGGCCTGGGAGACTGGGAAACGTCCGCGGAAAGCGTGGAGAGCGTGAGGTTCGACTCCTTAGGTGGACGTAGACCGGGGCGTGTCGGTCGAAGTACTTGAGCTTCTTCCTCAGCGAGATCCGGAGAAGAGAGCTGTGGATTGTGACGATACAGAGGGACGCCAAGTACAACGCTCCTTGCTCTTCGAACCGCAGCGGACGTGGTCGCGCAAGTCGAACCAGAGCGACCGCATGCGGGACGAGGGCTTATATATAGGGAGGTTACATGTTGTGCCGGGATAGCCAGGGACTTCTGCCGTCGGTAAGCGTGCGACTCTACTTGATAAGGATGGTCCCGTACCGAAATTGAACGATTCTTTGATGGTCCGTATACCCGTGGGCCGTGGCAAATCAATGAGCGTCAAGGCCTTTACAGCTTGCTCATTGCAAGCTGCAAGAACGCACGGCCCAGTGCTCGATGATGTTCCCAGAAGCTCAGCCGCGGCGCTTGTCCGTTGCGTTAACTGAGCATCATGTAGACTTGCACGAGCCTTGACTTGACAGGTTTGGCGAGAGTGCCGGGCTCGACTCCTTAGTACTACTAGTGGCCTAAACCGGCATTCTCGGGCGGATAAGTTCCTAGTCGGGTCGGTTCCCTGCAAGTGAAGTAAGAGACTCTGCTCACTAGCAGTGACACCTCATGCGCGCGGTCAACAAATAATCTCAACCGGGGGGCTCCGGCATAATATCGGGGAATGCGGATATGATCTCATTGCACAACTTGGCAACAAGTCGTAGAGAGTGAAAATGAAAAGCACTACATGCTTGGTCATCCGGACAAATGCATGCTATAAGTTAGATCGTCTCAGGGCAAAGGTATAACAAGTGAAAGTGTCTGACAGGCGACGTATCAAACATGGCTAAGAAGAGGTGATCAACTGAGATTACTGATTTGCGCCGACGATTGCAAACGGAGGGCTAATATCGCCCGAAGAACCAAGCACTGCGGTCAGATCCTCGGTCAACACGCTACGAACAATGTGTCGAAACAAAGATATATATATTGTACTCACAGCAGACAATATAGTTCTCGCCCGCAGACACAGAGGGCACCGTGAGGCTTACATTTCCTCCCAGGATGGGGAAGCCTGAAACCAACGGGTTTCCTGACGATGACTCTTAGCTGGATGCCTGAGACGCTTAGTAGAAGGACCACGCGTACCGTAATCTAGCCACTCTGTGCCATTAGGATACAACACACCGAGAAAGATTTTGCCTCGAGGATTCGACGGCCGAGCACCGTTCAAAGCGGCAACATCCCTGCGTAGAGTCTGATGAGTATGCAGCTGTGGCCGCATCTGAGGTAGTGAACGCACCAAGTGATCGTCCGCGTCTCCCCTACTCTCCACACCGTTCCTGCTGTGGGATACGTGATCGGAGGCGACACTGAGTCACGGTCGATAAAATAGAGCGGCTTTGCGAGCGTGGGGGCAATGGTGAAAAGAGGGAGAACAAGCGATAGAACATAGAATGCAAACATGCTGATGAACAACTAATTATAAGCTCAAGGGTATAACCACTGAATCAAGAAAATGAAAGATTCGGGTGGCGAACGAACGGAGGGAACAAAAATTGGGGATGATGCTGACTACGAAGCGGAACTCCCAGGTTTATATACCACAGCCAGCGAGATATCGATCCTGGTGACAGCCATACAAGACGCCGCAAACTGAACTTTGACGACACCGCAGGGCAATATAACAGGCGCGTCATAGGTTTTGTTGGCCGAATGAATGACAACCGATGGGATCCGCTTCGTTCAAAGCCATTGGCGCGTCCGTATGCATCGTGAGGAATAGATACTGGGAGTAGTGTGCGTTGCAGGTCGAGAGCCTGGACGGTTCTGCTAACATTGTAAGCAATTCGAGGGTGTGATCCAGATGGCCTCAAAGGTGCCTCGAAGGTCGAGTGGAGAATCCCGTCTAATGATAACGAGGAGTAGGTCCCACAGTATCGAAGCTGAGTGCTGTAGGCCGCCACCGTGGAGCCTGATAGCGCTGAACATACTTGCTAGCAACAAACGTTATCGTTTCAGGTGAAGAGCTTGTACAAGAGGTACGAGCGATAGATTAGGAGGGGTGGTGATATGATGAGAACTATGAGGAAATTAAGATGGTGGATTCAAAGGAAGAACGATGCGACGAAACGAACCTAATGACACCGCCCGGGCGTAGCGCGGAGAACATGAGCGGTCATTGAGCGCGGGCAAATGCACCGCTCGCTGACCTGGGTGGGCGCGGTCGTGTGGTAGCGGTTGTAGGGGGAGGATTATGTGGGCAGGGCGAACGGTTGCACAAACATCGCATGTGTAGCGTCGTAATTATATCTCGGTTGACTTAAAGTTAGAGAGAAAAAAAAAAGACCTGGGTGGGCGCTTCCTATGATTGCGAGGACGCGGTCACGTGTGGCGTTCTTTCCCTAAGAATGGCCTCACGCAGGACCGACTACTATGTCACAGCGTGACATTAGCACGTGCCTCTGCCAAATCCTCCCAATGCATGGGCGCTCATTTATCTTTTGGCTGGTGGCGCTTAGCGCATTTTTGTATAGGCTCGTCAGCACGGGCCTTCGTTCAAAATCGGTAACCGTAACTCTGTAGAGCAAGTCTTTGACTACAAACTTACGGTCGCACATTTTTGACATTGGGGGTATGGCTGGAGCCTATAGCAAAATGGTGCTTTTCTCCAGCCAAGTGTGACAGTTTTGATCACGTGATGTCATCGGTCCTGCATGAGGCCATTCTTACTGAAAGTTCCTCTCATCATTGTAACGATTGTTTGCAGACGCTCCGAGTCTTCCCTGGTCTCTCGCGGCTCATCTGCTGTTTTGACGATTCGACTCCTCGAGACTGCGTCAATTCATCTGTCTCTGAATCCCACAAGTCTCGGCCTCTCGGGTGCGAGGCCTGGTGCAAACGATCACTGAGTGAGTCAGCATGCTCTATCTTCTAGTAAGGCTGAGCCTCTGCTACTGTGCACTTAGGGCGGTCAGCGCAGGCTTCAATCGACTCGGAGCGCGTTCAAGTCCTGCGCACGTTCACGTAGTATACAGTGGTAGTATCGATTCGACCACGACCACCCCCAGACATTGAGAAATTTAGCAAGGAACTCACTTGAATCGCCGTCGCTACGTTCCTCGAAACTCGCGTCCATGCATGCCTAGCTCCGAGTCCGAATGCCTGCAGAGGTCGACGTCATGACTCATGGGTGCATGAGTCGGAGCTCTGAGTCTGAGAACCTGTGTTAACTGAATCAGCGCTAGCATTGACAGCCTTGCCGCCCTACTCGGCCTGTTGTTCATAATTTAAATCATCATCTAAATCATCATCAGCGTCCACGACGCCCGAGAAGATTTCACGGCCTCCTCGCTTCAAGACGACCACACCATCCCGACGCCGCTGCCCATGTCAAGCCCTCAGCGTCAGCGCCGTTGAAGGCACACCGTCCAGCCCGTGCCGGTGATACAGGAATCCTCAGACTCCGATTGGAGAGCTCTCACCATCTCCCGCCCAAGAACATCTTGAATGATGCGCGCGCAATGAAGTTGAGTTTTCCAACTAGAATCCCCATTGGTCCCTAACGTAAGCAAAGGTGCAATATCAACAGCAGCGAGGCGCGACCTCTAACGCGCGCCGACAATAAGAAAACACACAAAGTNAAAAACAATGGCTACAGATAGATACAGGCTCTAGCAGTCGCTGTGCGCAAGTCCGTATGCTAACAGCAGGGGAAGAAACGTCTCTCGGCGAGTCCGTGACAGTGATCGTCGTAGCAAGTCCGCGTGTCATGAAAGAGAAGAGAAATTCAGAAGAGAAGAGGAGACAGTTGGGAGACGCCGAGAGTATTAGGGGAAGACGTAAGCGGTATACGTGGGCACCGAGAAGGCACCGTCTGCAAGCTCCAATATCCTTGCTGCCCCGTCAAGAGGCGTGCTGACGAACAGCATCCGTCTACAAGAGCATCACCACGGCAGCGAACAACGCGCCGAGGGAGAGCGCAGCGCTGGACGCCTTGCCGACGGCCGCGCCGTTCGTGCCAGAGCCAGAGCCGGAGCCGGAGCTCGAGCCAGTCGCTTGAGTGTTGTTTGAAACCGTGCCGTTGAGCTGCTGAGCGAGGCCCTTGAACGCGCTAAAGTTGCGGGGCGAGTCCTCGACGGCGTTGACAGCGAAGACCATGCCGGCGCCACAGTGCGAGGCACCGGTGGGGAGGTGCTGGCGGCAGTAGAACCAGAGGGGCGCGGTGTCGTTGACGGTCACGTTCCAGATGGGGAACTCGGTCGCGTTGGCACCGACGGGCATGCTGTAGGTACGCGAGGCGAGCTGTCAGCGGTGTGCAGGACTATAGACGAATGGGAGGCGCGTACAATCCGGAGTCGAGGCCGATCGCGTTACCGGAGGCGTCCTTGAGGCGAACACATGGCGCAGCGAACGAAGACTGGGTCGCGGTGTGGTTCTTCTGGTGGCTGCCATGACGAAAAGCGCCGTCAGCACGAGTTCACAAGGGTGAGAAGCAGCATGTTGAATGGCTGCCCCAAGTCAGGAACAAGGGTACGTACAACTCGAACGAGATGATGTCACGCGGCGCGGCAGAGATGTTGGCAGGCGTGAAGGTGAGTTCGCCGTTTGAACCGCCGACGACAACCTTGTGGACGTTGCCAGAGAGCGACGACGGTGTCGCCTCGGGCGAGCCGATGTACGATGAGTAGACGGTCACCCAGGAGGACGTCTCGACAGTGACAGTCTCCGTCACGACGATAGGCGAGGGCTCAGCGGGGATCGTTGCAGTGCCGTACGCGGCCGTTGTGCTACCGGTGTACTGGGCCTCGACGGAGGATGCGGAGGCAGCAGCAGCCTGGAGCTCCTGACCGATCTGGAGAGCCGCCTGCTTGAAGGCAGAGAAGGAGTTTGCAGAGCCGTCAGGTCCGCAGTTGACGGCGAATACCATGCCCTTGCCACAGTGGCTGGCAGCCGTGTTCGCGCCCTGCTCGCAGTGGAACCATAGGGGCTTGGTCTAGAAAGCGGGCGACATGTCAGCGCAGTGTCAATGCATGATGGTGAAGATCCTCACATCCTTGACCGTGACAGTGAACGTGGGGAAGTTGTCGGTCACATTGGCGGCTACAGGCATGCTAGAGCGTTGCAGTCAGTGGAATGAGTAGGCGAGGACAGCGTCAAGAAACCCACAATCCTGAATCAAAGCCGCCGGCGAGCGGAGAACATGGGGCAGCAAAGGAAGACTGCGTCGCGGTGTGGTTCTTCTGGTGGAAGTGGAACACAACTTGGTCGCCGACATCGGCGAACTGTTATGGCAGAACACATGAGCAAGCTGTGCAACATTATTGAAAAATAGGGGAGGCACATACAATTGCCTCAGGCGAGTAAGTCAAGCTACCGTTAGCGTCGCCGACTTGGATGTCGTACACCTTTGCGGCGACAGAAGAAACGAGAGCGAGACCGAAAGAAAGACGAGCTGCTGCTGATGAGAAGAACATGGCTGCCAAGGACCTAAGGACGTAAAAGAAGAAAAGGGAAGGTGGGACGACGAGCTCAGCCGTCGTACAAGAGGTATAAGTAGGGAGGAGGGAAAGGGGGCTGTGGATGAGAGATGAAACAGCCTCCCGGGCGGGAGATGAGGGTTTTGTGCGCGCGCGGGGGGACGTACCGAAGGAACGGTAGACGTCGCGTACGCTCGGTGCGCCTGACACGGGACAATAGAAGGCTCGATCAGGCGAAGGGAGAGATCCAGGGGCAGGATATGCGAGCACCCATTGGTCGAGCGGACGTCAAGCGGAAAACAACGTTCACCGGGCATGGCAATGGCCGCTTTTGTTAGGGCTCACGGTTGCTATGTACGTCTCATGGATGTTGAACAAAAATGAGAGTGGCAGATTGGTGGACACGGTGTACCACAGCAGGTGGAAGCAGGCAGGCGGAATTACGACAATATCTCACGCTGACCTGGAAGGACCTGCCAGAACAAAGTAAGAATCTGTGAATGACAGACGGGTTGACTGGGATGGATGTGGATGATAAGAGCATGGTTACCGGGCTCACCGAAACAACCGACAGCGCCGAGGCATTTTAGCGGGCTGCCGCGGTCAAGGATGAAGATCGCAAACGAACGGGCGCTGAAACCGCACAGACATGCAGTAGGAGGCAGGACTATATGCTTGGCAGCATGACTTAGCATGGCTTGTGGCAGCCGGGGTAAGGACTGGCAGCACAGGATGATAAGGGGGCTGCAAGAGACTGTGCGAGGTGCTGTGCGGGGCATGGCCGAGGAGTCCGGCGCACAGCTTTCTCCCCTGCGCCCTCCTCGGAGCTCCTCCGACTCCTCCGTCCGTCTCTCCGAGCTCTCCTCCGTCTCCTCGGTCCTCGGCCCACCCTCCCGTCAGCTGGAGATTGCCGGGCCGCCAGGAACCGCCCATACAAGCGCCTTTCCGTATATGGACAACTGGCATCAAAGTGATCTGCAAGGAGCACGTGGGGGAGACGCTGGGGAAGGAGCCAATGAGCGCGGAGGAAAGGAGAGCGGTGGAAAGGCTCTGCTCGCTGTTACGCTCGTCTCAGCCCACAGCAACCACTCCGACTCGGTTACATGATCTTGTAGTACCTCCCATCAGTCAAACGTATCGACTTGGCCAGCCCATGTGGTTCCCGTCGTCCCTCCTCATCTCACTCCGCTTCCTTCTATAGCTCATCCTATGTACCTTGCATTCAGATAAATCCATGTGAGGCAGCCCTATCATGAACGACCGTGTGCTTTGAACACCGCGAGCACTTGCTCAGCCTGCGGTCCTGCCCAGTTCGCTGCCCGTTGCTTCTCCCATCACCCCATCGTTGCAATCCATCATGTCGCGCAGGCTGATCTGCATCACAAACAGCGTCCTCGAATATCCGGCCGAACTCACATCACGTTCGCCCTGCCTACTTATGTGCCCGCCTTCGCCATGTCCATCGCTCACATTCTCACCTTCTTTCCTTCTTTCTCCCTGCTAATACGCTTCTCTGACTTTCCCTCCTTCTCCCTCTACTTTACCTTTTTCTATCTTTCCTCGTTCTACAGCTTAGGTCTGTTCTCATAATGTCCTCTCGCAAGGCCCAGAAGCCCCTTCCCCCCTTCCACGTCGGTGAGCTACCCGTCAAGAGTCTTTGACAGAGCGTGTCATTGACCACAAACCTTATTCGATAGGTGACGATTACAAGATCCTCCATGGCCTCGGTGAAGGCGCATACGGCACTGTTGTCGCTGCCCTTCACAAGCCCACCAACAGAGAGGTTGCCATCAAGAAAGTACTCCCCTTCGAGCACACTCTTTTCTGCCTACGTACGCTCCGCGAGCTCAAACTCCTCAAGTTCTTCTCCGAGACATGTGTCAACGAGAACGTAAGGACCCCCCTCGTACTGCAGTCTGCATGGACAGCGTTGTGACATTTCGCGACATATGCAGATCATCTCCATTCTGGACATCATCAAGCCACCGTCGCTCGATGAATTCAAGGAAATCTACTGTACGTCTCGCTCGGACCCGCTGAAGTGACTTCTACCCAACTGAGCGTGCCTGCATAGTTATCCAGGAGCTCATGCAGACCGACCTGCACCGTGTCATCCGCACCCAGCAGTTGACAGATGATCATTGCCAGGTCAGTCTTCCGTCCGCATTCTACCCGACGCACGCATCGCCTTGACTGATATCTTGCATCCCGCACGCACTTCCATCGCGATCCCGGAACCGATGGCTACGCACACCTACAGTACTTCGTCTACCAAACGCTTCGCGCGCTAAAGACGATGCACAGCGCCGACATCGTCCACCGCGACCTCAAGCCCGCAAACCTACTCCTCAACGCCAACTGCGATCTCAAGGTGTGCGACTTCGGCCTCGCTCGCAGCACACGCTCGACCACCCCTGGCGGCAAGGAAGCGGGACTCATGACCGAGTACGTCGCAACGCGATGGTACCGCGCCCCTGAGATCATGCTCTCGTTCAAGATGTACACCAAGGTACGACTACCCTGCCGTTCCCTTCCCGCTGTCCAGCTGACCGACGATCGCTCATTCGACAGGCCATCGACATCTGGGCGGTGGGCTGCATCCTCGCTGAGCTCCTCAACGGACGGCCACTCTTCCCCGGACGGGACTACGGGCATCAGCTCGACCTGATCCTGGACGTGATTGGTACACCCACGCTCGAGGAGTTCTACGGGATCACATCGCGCCGCTCGCGCGACTACATCCGTGCGCTGCCCATCCGCAAGCGCCGGCCCTTCACCGCGCTCTTCCCCAAGGCGTCCCCCGAGGCGATTGACTTCTTGCAGAAGACACTGGTGAGTGCCCCTCGACCTATCGGTTCCCGGTTCTGGCATCTCTACTTGGCCAGCAATCTGTGATGCTGTTCGTATTCGCATTCGCACGTGCACATAACAATCCGTCGTCTACCTGGTGATCAGGTGTTTGGGGATGGGTGGATGGCGGCGATGCGCGCGCGGCGTTGGCCTGACACTCAAACGACGCCGTCTCGCGTTCGAGTTCGGATGGCTGTCCCGCCGCAACCAGCAGCCCTCTGTATCGCCGCGTCATCCATCGCAGAGGCTGGGTGGTTCCTGCGCGTTGAGCAGTCCGTGGGCGATCGGTGTGCCGCTGCTGATAGTGCCTGTTTGCCATCGAGCTGCGCACCCGTGGCCGCACGCTGATGGGAACACACGGAGTCTCGGAGACGCCATGCAGTCTCTCGCAATTTGCCCATGAAACCGCGTCAGCCATGCGGCCAGTTGACCGCGCTGTCGTTGTCAAGCGGGTGTCGCTCGACGTCCTGCCCTCGACGTCCAATACGCTACCTCCCTCCCACCCCCACCCCACGTAGCGTTAGGCGTAATTGCCATTTCTCGTGTGCCTCATTCGCTTTTCATTCGCAATTTCGCTGCGGTGCGCATGATAGCTGACCTCGCTTTTCTCCCACCCCCTCCTCGTGCTCCCATGGCGCCCTCTCCACGCCCTCGAACAGACGTTTGATCCGAAGAAGAGGCTCACTGTCGACCAGGCGCTCGAGCACCCATACCTCGCCGCATACGTGAGTAGCTCGCCCACTCCTCCGCTACCCCCGTACCCCGTATCCCCGAGTCCCGCGCCCCTTTCTGTCTTCCCTCTGTTGCTTGTGGTCGCATATGATCTGACACCCCGCCCCCCTCCCCGCCGGTACCCTCGGCTACCTACAGCACGACCCCGAAGACGAGCCCGCGGTATCCTCGCTCGACCCCGAGTACTTCGAGTTCGACTGTAAGTGCCAAGCCCCTCTCTCCCCCCCTNCCCCCTCCTCTCTGGATTCGATCGCGTCCTTGCCGTGCCGATCTGACACACCCGCGCGCTGCGCCACAGACAAGGAGCTGAACAAGGACGAGCTCAAGCAGCTCCTCTACGACGAGGTCATGTCCTTCAACTCGCTCATCTAGCGCGCGTACCGGGACCCCGCCTCGACCTCGACCTCGACCGCGACTCGGCCTTGCGACGACCCATTCATGACGAACCCAGCCTAGCGTAGACGACTCGAGAGACCACTCACCCCTTTTGTGCTTTTACCCCCTGCCTTTGCTTTCCGCTCTCTCTGGATACCGTAGGGACGTCGCTGTCCCTGCACCAGCTCGCTCGTTCTTGACCGCATGATTTCCTCTTCTCTTGCGCATGCACTACGCACCCAGTCAAGCACGCTTATTATATTACATATTTATGGAGGGAATAATAGTTCAGAATGCGTTTTCTTCTGCAACACACCGCGGTCCTGCGTGGAAGTCATCTAGTCGGAGAGTGCAAGCACAGACATGATGCATCAATCAGATATTCAATCGCAAGTCGCATCCTTCATGATCCTTGCTAGCGGGTCGGACCAGCAGACATCTCAACTGAGGCAGCATAGCACTCCGTCTGCGCAGTAAGTACAAGCACACGAATAGCATTCAGACTAGTAGACATCATACATGATCGTAGGACCTTCGTAAAAACGTCCGTCGTTTCGTCAAGAGGCACCATCACCCGTCCAAGAATGCGGGCGGAGAGAACCACGACTAAGCGAACCGCAAAGCGCAAGACAAGCACGTAAACAGCGATGCGAAACGAGCGAGAACACGAAGCACAAGGACAACTGAATAACTGACAATGAAAGGCAACGGAGGAGGAAGGGGAGAAGGTCGGGGAGGAGAGGAGGGAGAGGACAAGGGGGGAGAGGTATCGCTAATTGGATGAGTAGAGGGTTTCGACAAATTAGAGGTGGGGGGAGGAAGGGACTGTAGACTCGTGCAGAGTCGAGCCGTTGCGAGATATGCCGAAGACCGGGGGGTGTCGCCGAATGCAGAGATGCTTAGGTTAACGGGGGTGTGCGTGAGCCATAAGGCTCAAAAGCGCGGGACCAGCCCCGCCCAGAAACCCGTCGCCACGCCCTCGACGCCAAAGTCTCCAAAGCGGGTGTCGCTGTCCAGCTCCGTGCCGTACATCGTCCGCTTCATGGGCGGAGCGGGAGTCTCGGGCGGGAGGGGCAGCGTTGCGGACATCCCGAGTGTCACCCCGATCTCGCTGCTCGAGGCAATGCGTCTGCTTAACGTGGGGTAGGTGGACTCGCTGCCCATACTGATGTCTGGGATCTCTTCTTGGGGGACCTCCGGAACCGACGGCAAGCTGGTAGTTGAACCCACCAGAGCGGTGAACCCGTTAGCACTGCTCGTAGCAGATGGTTGAGCCTGGGACGATGAGGTTTCGGCCCAACTAGCTGGCCTACTAGCAGCCGACTGCGGGCGCGACTGAGAAAGACCCTCTGCCTGCGCCTGGGACTGCGCATGCCGACGACCAAGCGGATGATAAACATCATTTCGTTCGATTCGGCCACCCGCACGTTCGATGAAGCCACCTGATGGCACGTTATTTGGGGATGGAGAGGCAGGCGGCTCCGGGTACGACAAGGCAGGTTGACTAGCTTCGAAGGCCGTCGAAGACAATGGGTGGAAGATAGAGTGGTTGAAGCTGAAGTTGAACGCCAAGTTTGGCGCATTCTCGTCCGACCCGGCAGGTCGAGGAATTGCGCCCCCGACATTCATCATTGTGCCAGAGGTCTGGCCGCCTGCATCGGGATGAACGGGGAAGAAATCGGCTAGATGGGCCGTCGGAGGGGGAGGATCAATATAGGACTCGGGGGGTTCTTCTGGGCCGCGGAAAATCGTGAAGGTAGCTGGAGGAGGTCTTGGCACGGATGGTGCAGCGCTATCATCGCCTTGCGGCTGCGAGTTCGAGCGGGCATCTGAGGATGGCCCTGAGGCAGTATCAGGATCCGCGCCAGAAAGCTTGAGCTTCTTCTTGGTGGGTCGGACGGCTCGCTTGGGAGGGTTGTCCGATGTTGGTACGCCGATGGGCTCAGGTCCCACTTGGTCGGCGGAGTCACTATCATTTGGATCCCGAGGGCGTTTGCCGAGGAGAGATTGAGGTGCTTGAGGAAACGAACTTGTCGCACCGTGGGAGGTTTCGCTTGTAGCCACTGTTGTCTGGGAGTCGTCCTCGTCTCTGCGCCCACAGTGTCAGATAAGGTAAACTTGTTGCAGAGACTGGGTACACACGTTGCACGAGCTTTCCCAAGGCTCTTCATGGACTGCTTGCGCATATCCGCTATGAGCTTGTTCATCGCAACTTTCATCTGGTCAAACTGTGATTGCAGTTGGGCCAAGAGAGATGCTTCGTCACTCCGTGAGCTTCTCAGCAGTTGGATTTCAGCTTGAAGTGAGGAGATCTGCGATTGCAAGTCAGCCTCTCGGCTGGACCGACGATCCAACTCATTGTGCATCGCAACGAGCCGGCTCTGCAACGGTTCCAACTGGATCCACACATCAGTCGGGACTGAAACACGATTGAATGCGATCTACGTACCCTGCTAGAGAGATAGTCTCTGAACCACGGCGGTATGTCTAACGGGCCCGAACTTGGCGTTCCCATATATCCATTTGTGTTCTCTGGGGGAGTGGGCGGAGATACCGGGTCGTGGGTCGTACCAGAGGGGCCAGCTTCTGGCACTTGAGTGGGGATTTAACAACAAACCAAGCAGTGCATTTATTAACCACTCACTTTCTGGCACTACAGGTAAGGGTTCTGCGCAAGATGTTCATGAATGTTGGGAGCAAGATGCGAAGACGAAGTAGGAGATCGTACCATCTTCTTCCTGAATCGGGGCCTCTATTGGCCTTATATTTCGGCTAGCTCGAAGACGTCTGCTCCCACCTCTCACAGCTCTACTGACGGTTCGCGTGGCAGAACGAGCACCGCTACCACCCACAACGGTTGGTCTACCCATTCCCAGTCGGTACTGAGTTTCCTTGGCTCGTCGAGTGCGTGGAGGGGGTGGGGGAGGCTGGGCTTCGGATTCTGATGACTGAGGGGCAATGCTCCGACGAGGATCGCCCTGGGGTGCATTGTCTTCTTCGTCGGTGTCATGGATGATCACGGACGAGCTGGATGTTCCTCTCAGACGTATGCTTGAACGGCTAGTAACTCTGCCAGAGGGAGCTCGCTGGGGCTGCGTCGGAGGGGTTGGACGTGGACGCGCTTGGGTTGTATCAATGAGAAGGTCTATCAAAGCCTCTGTCTTGAGATTTGCCTTGATGCCATATTCCTGCCGATCCGAGATGAAGTCTTCTTGATGCTGAGCGGGATTGTGGAGTGGCTCACCTTGCAAACCCTTTGTAGGTCGCTCCGTTTCATGTTCTTGAGCGTCTCGCGGTCGAGGGGTGGAGGCATGCTGGGCAGAAAGCCTCCGGAGGCGGGGGGAAAGGCGCGTGTGGAGAAAGCAGGGTGCGGAGGATGTGGTTCAAGCTCAAGCCGCGTTCAACGACGGCGAACAAACAACGCCCAAACAACGCGAACCCTCCTATCACATGACTGCCGCGTTTGGTGTATAAGAGCGCTTATTCGCGTACGGCCCTGATCGGCACAAGCGCCCATTTCGTCGACAGAGCTCTCGGAGTCGCCATTTCGGAACACACTCTGCAGTCATTCTGTCTGGCAGTAGCCTGAGTCTCTTTCTGCACGGACTTGCAGCGGCCCTACGTACGGTCTACGCACTGGCAATTGAGCTCCCTTGCGAAGCGTTTGTACGTGTTGTCGACCATGCATCAATACAAATTGGCGTCGGCTCCGGGCCAGTGAAATGGCGGGAATTTGCGCTGGAGGGATGCGGAATGGCGGACCGGAGGGAATGCGGGGAGTTCGGTTGACGCTGTGGGCGAGTGCGCCGAGCGAGATCAGCTGAAGCCTGAAGCTGGCTGCTGGACGAGCCCGGCGTGTCTCATGCCTTCCCACCTGGTATTTATGGCCCGTGGGCCATAACACATCTCTCATCCCGTCGACCAACTCGTACCTACCGGTCGACTCACCATCTCGACCACGACCCTCCCATTGCCCACATTCCTACCCCGACATCATGTCCCGGACATTTACGCTCGATGAAGTTGCCAAGCACAATTCCCAAAGGTGCGTCACGATGCCCCCACGCCTGTCAGCGGGAGAGCTTGTCGACGAACAGTAAAGTTCAGCTCGTGCTGGGTTATCATAAAAGACAGAGTATACGACGTCACGGAGTTTCTCCCGGTACGCTTCCCCGCTCAACGCACCCGTCGCGCTTTCTCATGCTTGTCTCGCAGGATCATCCTGGAGGCACCAAGATTATCCTCAAATATGCCGGCAAGGACGCGACGTCAGCGTACGAGCCTATACATCCTCCAGATGCTTTGGACAAGAATCTCCCACCCGAGAAACACCTCGGCGTGCTCGATAGTGCATCAGCGAGTGCCGTCAAGGAGGCCGCCCAGAATCGTCGTAAGACCAAAGACGAACTGCGTGTCGAGGCTGCGCAGGCAGCAAAGCCACCCCTCAGTCGAATTCTGAGCTTACGAGACATTGAGGTAAGTGAATACGTTCCATTCCCGCAATGTTAACGGCCACCTGACCCGTGCCTCCAGGATGTCGCGCGGCAGGTTCTATCTTACAAGGCTTTCGCCTACTACTCTTCGGCCGCTGATGACGAACTCAGTACGTCCGCTCCTGGTGGTGTTTCAGATACACCATGTTCACACTTCTCGATCCAGCCCACCAAGAGAATATCCGCGCGTTCTCCCGCTTCTTCTTCCACCCTCGTGTGATGAGGCCAATTTCTCAATGTGACCCATCAACAACTATTTTGGGCTTCAAGTCCTCAATACCCGTCTTCGTCAGCGGCGCAGCCCTCGCACGACTCGGTCATCCGCTGGGTACGTCAATTTGGCTCAATGAATTCATTGGTGTCACGCCAATTGAGTTACCAAAACATAGGTGAAATCAACATTACCCGTGGATGTGCCCGTACCGGTATTATTCAGATGGTCTCTTCGAACGCCTCGCTGTCATATGCGCAGATTGCCGAGGCACGCATGCATCCCTCACAGCCGCTCTTCTTCCAGCTCTACAAGCACCGCGACAACAAGATCGCGGAGCAGCGTGTGCGCGAGGTAATAGAGCTCGGCTACAACGCCATCTTCCTCACCGTAGACGCAGTAGTCGCAGGCAATCGTGAACGGGACATTCGCGCGCCTTTTGAGCTTGAGGAGCAGGAACGTGAGGCCGAGAAGGCCGACGAGGCAAAGAGCGGCGCGCAGGCTGCGGCGGACAAGCCCGCGAAGCAAGGGTCAAAGGACGGCGAGGACGTCAACCTGCTGGGCACCGCGGGTGCCCTCGTTGCGAATGACGACCTGGACTTGACTTGGGAAAAGACGATCCCTTGGTTAAGGTCTATCACCAAGCTGCCCATTGTCATCAAAGGCATCCAATCGGTCCAGGTATGTACATCTGAGTTTTAAACTGGACGCGTTGGGTGACACGCTGTATGTGCAGGACGCCGTACTTGCCGCAGAGGCCGGCGTCGACGGCATTCTGATTTCGAACCACGGAGGCCGCCAGCTAGAATAGTGAGAAACTCTTCATACGCTCTCCAGGTGGTGATACTAGTAGGGTTCGCAGTGCTCTTCCATGCATTGAGGTCTTGTACAGACTGCGGAAGCAGCGCCCGGATGTCTTTGACAAGATGGAAGGTACGATCGTATGGAAGCTCTATACGTACCCTAGAACTCAAACTCACTCTGCCATACAGTCTACATTGACGGAGGTGCGCGCAGAGGGACAGGTGCGTAAAGCGCAGAATGACGCTCGCCTACATGCCCTGACGATCTGCGTAGACGTCCTGAAGGCGCTGTGCTTGGGTGCCAAAGCCGTCGGAATGGGCCGGCCGTTCCTTTACGCTCAGAGCGTGAGTCGCCGCTCTCTGATTCCACACCGATTGTTTGGAAGCTGAGTTGCCGTTCCGCAGGCGTATGGCGAGGAAGGCGTGGTGAGAGCCGTCGACATCCTCAACCGCGAGATCGTGAGAGGCATGCGTCTGCTCGGTGTACAGAACGTGAACCAGCTAGTTCCCGAGATGGCGAGTTTCCCACCCAGTGTCTTCTATTCCTGAAGGCTGACGAAGGCTGCTTTCGCAGGTCGAGAACGTCAACTGGCAACCACTGCTCTCCAGATTGTGATCCATGCGACGCCGTCGGAGACGGCTTCAATCATGCATTCCATTCGTCAAAGAGCTGTGGTTGTGTGCTTCTGCTGCTGATATACATAGATCTATTCGTACAACAATGTATCACTTAGCGTCTGCGCCATACCCCCCACACATGCTATAGCTGTCACTCAATCAACTCTCGACCATCCGTTCTCGGAGCTGCTCGTAGACCAGACCACCCAGCTCAATGTGAACGATCAGCAAAGCCACATTCGTAGGCCGAAACGTCCTATCCGATCTGCCAACGGAAAGATGCACTTTCCGCTTACCATCTCCAAACACCGTCTCAGGGACGTTCCCCACGCCTCCTCTTTTCGTCGTTTCGGCGTTGTCTGAGCTGTCATCATCCGCCCACACAAGATGCGGTCTGTCGCAGTGCGGCGCGTAGTGGTGCACATCGGCGTCGGACCGACCCATATGCGATGCGATATCGACCGCCGCCCACAGCCCGTGGTCGTCGCGCGTCGGGCAGAGCCCGACTGAGATCCGAAACCGCTCGGTGCCCGGCGCGAGGACGTGCGAGAACGTGAACGCGAAGACGGCGTGCGGGCGGTCGAGCACCCTCGCCTCATGGGGGCGGCTCGGAAGCCAGTCGTCCGTTTCGAACCCGGCGCGGCGCAGGCGCGAGACGACGTGCAGCGGGAAGATCACGTAGTACTGCATGAGCGGGCGCCCTGTCGGAGAGTGCGCAAACGAGAGGCGGCGGGGAGTGGGAAGGAAGGCCGCATCGCTGCTGCAGGAGGTGATGTAGAGCTCTTTCCAGTACACGCGGGTCTCGGGATGGATGGTCGTGCTGTGTGAGATAGAGGTGGCGAGCGTGTAGCGGGCGACGCTGATGCTGGACGGACTTGCCAGACAGGTGTGCATGTGTCGCATGGCGAGCCCGACGTGGTAGACAGGGGCATTCCCAGGATGTGGCCGAAGGAGCAACGCGATGTACGGGCATACGTTCCTCGCGGACTGCGCACACGCCAGGAGCGCGAGGGCGTAACGAGTCGATGTATGCGAGGTGGGCATATATACAGGCTCGATGACGGGTAGACGAGCGCGGATGCCGTGGCTTGTGACAGTGAACTCAGGTAGCGTAGTTGATGTCATCAGTTTGCCGGAGCCGTCTTTGGTGTCCTACGCCAGCAGCAGGCTCGATGGTGAGTCGTAGTGGCATTGTGGGATGATGTATGAGGACTCACCGGTGGCTGCACGCCAAAGTTGGTAGAGAAGGAGGAGAACGCCCTGCTCATGTGCTCGTATGGGATCGGGACCAAATCCGGGACGTTCGCGAAGTCGGACGGCGCATCGGCGAGGAGTCCCTGATGGTCTGTGAGATGCGAAGGAACCTGCATAAAACAATCTTGGCACACGCCAGGGCGCAGGAGACCACCCCAAAGGAAGAGGGTCTGGTCTGGTGTTTGTCTCATAATCTCTTCCTGTAAACGCCTGAACGCCCGCCTTCCCTCTCCGTAGATAGTGGGCATGTTGATCTGGAAGATGCCCATGAGCGAGTACGCCTCGTCCTCAATCCGAGTGGCCTGCCTGCCCGACGCCCAGCGCATGCGTGTTGATATGGGAATCGAAGACAGTGGCCTGAGGAAGGTAAGGACATCTGCATCGACACCCGTAATCTCCTCCAGGAGACCAGGCCAAAGGTACTTGTTTCCCAGCGCTTGCCAGTCCTTCGAGAGGAAGAGAACATCCTGTGGGGCGATGAGCTCCTGCAATGTCCAGCTACGACCAAACCAAGCGCTGCGGCGAAAGGCGGAATCAGGGGCTGCGGGGTCGTCGTCTGCTGGGACATCCGCGAGGTAGGCATAGCACACAGACGCGGACGAATACCAAGTATACATCGAATTTATTGTTTCGGAGAGCTCCGCGCTGCTGGTCTTGTCGATGCAGCATGTGTCTTCCCAGAGCCAATCGTAGCCGTCAGCCTCGGCGTACATACAGCAAGCCCGGACTTTTGCGGACGCTTGCGAACGGGGGTTCTTGCCACTACCATCCCGATCGGCTCTGCGGCATTCGGCAAGCAGTACTTGGAGGTCTTGGAACGATTGTTCGTCTTGTCCCCAGACATGGGACAAGATGGCATACTTCGGCGGGGGCTCGTTAAAATGCACGAGCTCTGCACGATCTGTGCGAAGCAGCCACATAGGCCGAGGGGATGGGGGAAAGGGGAAGATTTGCGAGGTGTATACGAGTCAGAACCTACATCACGGGCATAAATATCGTTATTCAAATGAACATCTGCACACCATATATGACGGTGTCAATGACCATGCTCGCCAGTGCATAACCCGACGCTAGCATACCCTGTATGTGGCCCGGGGCATATTTGTAACGGCATCCCGAAGACAGGGAGATCCAATGGAGGCTTCTTGCAGCTGCGCAGTGCCCTTCCGAGATCACATGGGAGCACGCTGATGTTCCATGGGGCAGTACGCATGTCAGGTATTTCCCCTGTAACTCTGCCTGACTTCCCTGTTAGGCCATTTGTGCCTACACAGGCCGGTTATCACACGCAGTTCAGGCAGTGCAATGCGGGGCTAAGAATACAATCTGTCATGATGATACAGGCTAGTGGACATGTTAGTGACAGAAGAACGAAGAGCTAGCAGACTTACTGATGAAGATGGAGCTGCTTCGTCCAATACTTTCCTCGTACCCTCCACTATCAGTTTCCACTCAACCTGGTGTAATCTCTCCTCGAACGCCTCCAGCGGCTCTCCAGGTAATATCTCCACTTCTCGCACCAGCACCGGTTGACCGCGATCGACCTCCTTGACCACGCGATGGACCATAACCCCAGAGTGCTTGATCTCACCTTTTTGGAACGCCTCGTACGCTCTCTCAATCGCGTGCGCGCCATCGAACGCGCCAGGGAGTGCCGGGTGCAAATTGATTACGGGTATGGGCTTCTGAACGCGCTGCTCGCCGTCGTATGGCCGATCGCCGTTGACGACATCGAGGAAACCATCGCCCATGATATGCATCCACCCCGCGAGGACGACAAGATCAGGGTTTTCTCGAGCAACGATGCGAGCAACTTCTACATCGTAGTCGTCCCGTGTTTTGCCAGGGTTGGCTTTGAGGTAGGGCTGAAGGCCAAGATAAGCGGTGGGAATAGGTGGGTTCGCCTGTGCAGCGCGCGTCAAGCCATACGCTGCTTTTCGGTTGGAGAGGACGAGCGAGATTCGGCTAGATGGAAGTGCAGGGGTGTTTTGTGCGTCGATCAGAGCTTGCAGGTTTGTACCTGAGAGGACATGCTTGTGTTAGCTACTCGTAGGAGCGTAGAGTGTACTCACCTGAGCCCGAGATCAAGACGACGATGCGCCTCTCGCGCGAGGGAGGACTTGGATCAGACATAACAATATTGACTCTTGCGATCGGCGTGAGTGCTCAGAAATCGTATCGGAGGGACAATGCCGAGGTTAGGGTTAGGTAAGATCGCCGTTGAATAGATTTCACTTATTCGCCTCCCTGTCAAGGCACCCGTTCACGTCTGTTTCATCTCGGCATGTAAGAGCTGGTGCAGCGGGTGATTCACAGCTTGAAACCCTCATCATCTACGCACGGCTGGGATCAGTAAAGGTGGAGGATTTCGCACAGCAACGTGAGCAAGTGCTCACCGTGTGCCCGCCTCCTTCCATATACGGCACCCTACGGAGGCTCGCGATTGGTCCATCTCGCCTGAGGCTGCGTCGAACGCGATGAGCCAGAGCAGCGCGTCTCTTGGACATTGACCAACATCGTTGACCTTGATGCACTGTGTGTTCTCATCTTTGCCCATCTTCAAGCTCACTGTATCTGCCAAGATGCACACAAATGTGTGGAACTTCTCCATAGACCTCTCATTACTGGTAAGGGGTCACCCGCCACGGTAGCCATGCAACCCGCCGACAACCGCACCAGCGGAGGGCCCGCACAGTCCGCACTCGAAGCACGACTGGGGTCGCGTCAGTTACCGATCCGGAAACAGCAGGCTGAGATCACGCTTCGAGATTGGCGCGAGGTTGCGGAGGCGGACAAGTCCTCCATCTGCTCGTCGCTAAGGGCCAAGCTCCCCGGACGGCCACCCCTCAAAGGCCTAGCGCTGCATGCGACCCGCCTGCGAGCCTCCTCTCTCGCTCCCCCGCCTTTTCTTCTTCGTTCTTCACCGCCGCGCAGCGTCGGGTCCTCTGTTGGGTGCTTTCCGTGCGGGACCGGGCTGCCCTTTCGCTGGGATTGCATCTCAGTCTCCTCTGGTTCTCGTAGCGCTTTTCAGCAGGACTGACGCTACGTGCGTAGCTGACCAGCTGGTTTATAACTTATAATTTCTGTTACTGGCCACTATCCTTCGACCTTACCGTTCCTTACCTGGACTTAAGCCTCTATCACCTTTCATTAACTTCAAACAAGCCGGAACATGGTCGCGCACGTATCTGCACCCGGAGTAGCATTCGCGAGTTTGAGTAGCGATGAAGCGGTGAGTGTCAACCCAGGAGTCATAATCCAGCTACTTGCTGATACCTTCCGCCTAGATTCAACTCATATTGGCTGATATACCGCTGTTCAG
This sequence comes from Trametes cubensis, assembly GCA_029747595.1. Taxonomy (NCBI): domain Eukaryota; kingdom Fungi; phylum Basidiomycota; class Agaricomycetes; order Polyporales; family Polyporaceae; genus Trametes; species Trametes cubensis. The sequence goes on from JAPEVG010000107.1 coordinate 84,274, forward strand.
CGTGGGTATCATGGCCTTTGGAGTGTTGACGTTCTTCTTCCTCATGAAGCGGATAGACAAGTGTGTCATGTTGTTCTTCCCGTAATGTAATCTGTAACTCACCTGCACTCATAGATGGGTATTCTGCCTACATGTGTCTGTGCTGCTCTCTTTCCTCGCTGCTCTTTTCGACCTCACCCAGATTCTGATCCGGGGGAGGCAAGCCACCGACCTTGGGGTTGATAACGCCGGCGTCTCTGGGCTCTTGACTGCACGCGAAGTGTTCTATGCGTTCGGTAACGGGCTACGCTTCTTGTTCTACTGGGGCTTTGTTGCCATCATACCGCTGGGCGAGACTTTGCCTGAAGGCACCATGATGCACAGCGGCAGCTGGCAGCGCTGGGGAATCCTTGGGACTATCCTACAGTGGATCACGCTGCTGCTCTTGACCCTCTCGACCATCTTCGAACTCGTCTATCGGAATGTCGCGGCGTTCGAGAAGATTGGAGCAGTGTATGAAGCAGAGAGCACGCTCGAAATCATTCTATCCTCCGTATTCATCTTGAAGCTGCTGTTGAACACCTGGGCTAGGTTTTCGGTGGGGTCCACTACGCCTCCCAAAGGCAGGATGCTCGCGTCGTACGCTCCCGTGATCATCGCCCTCCTGTTGAGTTTCTGGATCGCGGTTGGCAACGTGATTCTTTGTGAGCCCTCCTTCCCTATAGCTGCCATAGCCGCGGCTGTACTGACTGCATTTCTACAGTCGAGTTCACGGAGACCGTCCTAGGTCGCTTTCTGCGCGCCATTGAGCTGTACATTCTGCTCGTGTACATGCTGACCACCTCGTTCTATCATCTCCGTCACCTTTCGTTCTTCCCTATCTATCGTCCGCCTACGAAGGGGCCCTCTCGCGCTCCCACCTTCCAACGCGACTCAATGATCAAGGACATGGATGGGAAGATGGCCCTTGAGGCTTCGCCGGTGCCGCCAGAACCTGTAAAGGTGGTTCTCCTCCAGGTTCTAGAAGGGCAGTTCCGCCAGCAGGAGATGCCCCCAACCGTCATGCGCGACAGCTCGCGGGCAGCGACCATTGAGAACGTCAGCCAACACCAATCGATGGCGGCGCGCCTGTCTACCTGGCTAGGTGTCGCTCGGCCGCTCCCTCGTCCTCCGCCGAAGGATCAGGCCGTGCAGCCTTGGGATGTCGACACGGAACGTGGGCCCTCTCCTACTGTTGAAGTAACGCCTATCCAGCCGTGGCAAGCGGCCGAGCAGCCCCGCGTAGAGTCACCGCCTCTCCCACTGCCACCTGCTATCGATGAGGACGAACAGCGCGGCGTGTCCCCGATCCCCGAGTATGCGCCAAGGCTCTCCATCGTTGAAAGCGACATCGCCTCACCTGCGCCTAGCAGCCGCCGCGAGCTCCCACCCGCGCTTGGTATCATCGAGCCTGAGGAGGCGGAAACACCTTTCCCCGACCGTGATTGGGAGGACATCGAGTACTCGAACGCGGTGAGGTATTCAGGCGTCGGCGAGGATGTCGTCGCGAACGCCTTGAGCCAGCAGTACTATCAGCCACAGGACCAATCGAGATTGCGGGCCTCCAACATCCTCTCGCCAATCCCATCACGACCGGAAAGTATGGACGGGGACTACATGGGGTCACCTTACCCTATGTCTCCTATGGGCTCAGCTGCAGTCACGCCTCTCCCGCGCAGCCGCCCACTTCCCCCGATGCCCCGACCCGGCTCTCAGTTACTGTCCCCCAGTTCGCCACTACCCCCCGACTCCGCCCGCTCGTCCATGTCCATCATCCGTCGCCGGCAAACCGAACTCGACGAGTCCATCGCTGCCCTTCGGCTCTTCTCGCCGTCCAAGATGGCGTTTGACGTGAACACCATGCCCGTTCCTCCATCGATGTTCTACCAGCAGTACGCGCAGTCCGATGAGCGGACCGTCTCCCCAAGCCGCAGTGTGGAAAGCCCTGAGCTGCCTACGCCAAGCCCGGACCTGACTGTTGCGACGCCCCGGACTCTCGCGCTGCCTCAGTCGTCGGCGCGGAGCGAGTTCTCGTTCACCAACTTCCAGCACCAGCCGCCTTTGAACCGCGGGAGCATGGACTCTGGCGTCATCCCCCAGAACTCAGTCGTGAACGTGGCGATCGAGCCGCCAAGCGAGGCCGACGACGCGTCGAGGGCAGGATCTCCCATGAACACTCTCGAGCCGCCGCGGATGCCTGCGGTATCGGGCTCGCGGTTCTCGGACACATCTAGCGTTGGGTCGAGCAGAGAAAAGAAATTCGATTCCCTTGGGACGCAGTATGAGATCACGTCCTTCATTGGCAGTGAGTACACCCGCCGTCTTCTTGGCATGTACGCATATCGCTGACGTCTCCTCCATAGATCTGACAGTCCCCGGTAACCCGAAGGACAGCACGGTTTCTTCCTCGTCCGCCGTCGTATCAGAGGCGGGTTCAGCCAACGTAGCTGTCGCAACCACAGCTCAGTACACTCGTCCCACGCTCATCACGCAATTCTCCGCTCCGAGCGAGGCTGCACCAGAAGGTCTTGCTGCGCCCCCTCAGCCCTCCCCAATTTACTCGCCCATACGCACCCCCTCTGGCGGCCGGAGAGCACTTCCTCCCATCCCCCNAGTCTGCAACTCAACCCCAGCCCCAGCAGCCAATCACCCCGACCCCGGTACGGAAGCCCATAACCCCACAACCCACTTCCGCGAACCCTGCCACTCCGCGCTTCCGCCGCGCCGTAGGCTTGCCCCCACGTCCCCGCCTGTCGGTGGTGAACGTCGACCTGACCCCCGTTGAGGAGAAGACGTCCCCGAGTGACACAGCATCCACCCTCGTGAGCTCTCCGGTGAGTGGGTCTGGCACCCCCACGGCGGGCAAGCGGTGGTGAGCGTGTCGCGGCTCGTCGTCTAACCTCAGCGTCCAACTTGGAATTGACGGAGGCACGTCTTGTGTAAGCTTTTTTCAATGTCTGTACTGCGGTGTTCATCGACATGAGCCAAAAGCCGCATCTCGGACCTGCCACAAACACTCTGTACATACACAAATCGGGCCTCGTGGTGCGACGATTAGTACAATAGTACAGACTCTGTCAGCCCGTGTACAAGTATGGCATTGGACACTATCATTATTCTGTTAGTCTGTATACTACAGCTGTACTGAAGCTATCTACATACCCTATTGCATCGAAGACGACGCGTCCTGCGCAGTCGTCGCCATGTCCGCGCTGTCGAGAACGCGGTCACGTGGGACGTGTCGGTGACGTCAGGCGTTTCTGGCGGGGCTATATAACGTCGCACAGTGACATTGGGCGGAAGGAAACGCAGCTCTTGCGCACCATGTCCGCGTTCCCCGACTACTACAAGCTTTTGCACATTCAGCAGAATGCGACCATCGAGGAGGTCAGGACAGCGTACAAGAAGGAGTCTCTGAAGTGAGTAAATGTCGGCAACAGCACATTCGCAACCACTTCATGCCTGCAGTCCCCAGGACGCATCCCGATAGGCTCGTGAATGCGACTCCAGCGGAGAAACAGGCTGCTACCGAACGGTTTCAGGTGCGTATGCCCGCTTTCTGCGTATTTCCATCATTGAATCGACGTCATTGCAGGCAGTAGCGGACGCCTACTATGTGCTTTCTGACCCCACGCGGCGGAAAGAGTATGACATGCTCTACAATACTCGTCGACCACAGGAGAAAACGGACCAGCCGAGCGCATCTGCCAACTTCTTCTCGACGTTCACGAACATGTTTGGAGGGGCAGCAGGGGCACAATCACAGCCCACAGCAGGGGCCACGCCCGCAGACAGACCGGACGCGGAACATGTGTTCGCAGATGTATTCGAAGAGGTGAGCGCTAGAATGTATACCGTCGTTGTAGCCACTGAAAGAATCCTAGTTGCTTCGGCCGGAGGTCGAGCGGCATCTTCCTTGGTGGACATGGCTAGGGGCGTTGTGCGGCGCAGGGTTGGGTTTCATCATTGCCAACATCCCTGGGCTCATGGTGGGAATGTACGCGGGCAACCGCCTGGGCGCCATTCGGGACGCGAAGGGAAAGAGCGTGGCTGCGGTCTTCAATCAACTTGGAGGAAGTCAGAAGGCGGAGGTGAGAATGTTGACCCTTCTCAGGACTGGACTAGACGGCCCTAACTTTGCTATATAGGTTCTGCGGGCATTGGCTGCCAAAGTGTTAGGTGCCGCCGCAAATTCGTTCTAATCTTCTTTTGGCCGTTTGGAGGGACTTGTGTACGCTAGTATTGTTGACTTTCTCTGTACTGTAGTTGCTTGTGTAGTATTGTGTGTAGTCAGTTAGGGCCGAATCTACGCTATGATTGTGGCAAAGTACGAGGATATCGGTTGCTTGTAGCCGAGGCGCCCAGATCCGCCAGGGACGATCGGCGCGCCCAATTTGAGAAGGGCGGGCAGAACGCGACCCTGACATGCGCCTCCTCACTCAAATCGATGCTCCTCACGCCTCGTCCTCTATTTCCTTTACGTCCTCTCTCGCTTCTTCCTGCCCGTCTTCCTTAGGTCAACATGACTGAGCCGCGCACCTCGCGAGCGAACACGCCCAGGGTGCGTGCCGGAGCCAGCCATAGGACTTCTCAAGGTAATACTACAGAACCGTCCCTTTGATCCCTACCGTCTGTTGCAACACACCGATCTTATTCGTGATGCGTTCTGTAGTTCCAGCTTCACGAAGGGCAAGCAGCGTCCCAGCGACGGGAAGTAGGAAAGCGGAGTACATCCTCGGTGCGCGTACCTGCTTTATGCATGACTAAAGCGATTCATACTTACTACAGCAAACTGCACAATCTAGACTGTGTGCTCATGACTCCGCGGAAACGAAGTGAGGAACTCGGATGGCGGTGAAATGCGAAGCGTATCTGACGGGGTTCTACAGAGAGAACAAGCTTGCACGAAGATCTCCCGCCTAGCAGCAGTGCATCGCAGACCCAGCGATCGCGCCGCGGAAGTTCCGTCTGGTGCGTCTTGTCGAGACCCGTACGGCTGATCGTCTCTCTCCTAAAGCACACAATGCAGCAGCCCGCAGAAGAAGGCACCTTCGCGGGCAGCNCCSGGCCNGGCCCGGTCGGCGGAGAAGGAGCCCACATCGACCATTAGGACGAGGTCACGCAGCCGCAAGCGCACGTCCTCCCCAATACCCATGCCTGCGCCGGCGAAGACCCCGAGGAGAAGGGCGGCGTCCAGATCCAGAGCGACGAGCGACTCCGCCGCAGGACCGTCGTCCAGCCCGCTGAGGCGTGCGTCGTCCCGAGTATCGACGCCACAACGTAGCAGAGCTGCACCCGCTTCCCGGATAGCAGGTGCATTGGCAGCATCAAGGAGGAATAAAGGGAAAGGCAGAGCTATCCCTGTGGACTTTGAAACATCGTCGCAAGCCAATCCTGAGGAGATGATTGAAGCGGAGTCGTCTACGAGCGGGGCCCGGAGGTCGGCGAAGCGTCGCAGGCTGTCTCCGCGTCTTCCCCCTGATACCATTGAATCGAGTACGACCGCGACCTTGACAGAGGAGGATATGGACTATCAGCAAGCAACGCTCGATGACGACTTTCAGATGCTGGACATGCCGGACGACGCGGCATTACCGTGGGTCCCGATGAACCCCGAATCCAAGGAGGCGACGTACGTCCCGCCAGGACTGAACGCGCTCATCGAAGGCACGTACCAACCCATATATCCCTATTTGGTCGGCGTATACTAACCCATGTGGTCTCTTTGGACTGTACTTAGACATGAAACGCGCGCTCGTGCTGCAAATATCCGCGCGGCAGAAAGCGGAGAACATGCACGCAGAGGAGCTGCAGCGGCGCCGCGAGCTCGAGCACGAAGCAGCCCGGCTGGCCGCCGCGAACCGCGCGCTCGAGGCCGAACGTTCTGCATGGACGGCCTCTGCCGCCGAGGCGCTCGCGTCAACTCTCGAGTCTGCCCTCGCCGCTGACATGTCGCGCCGGTTCGCGGCAGAGACGCCCCCAGGCGAATTTCAGGAGGAGGTGCCACAGTATCCGAATGCGATGGCCACGGATCCCCCTGCGGCATCGAGTGCTATCATGGATACAGGCGGAGGAATCGCTGGGACTTCGGGAGCAGATACCACTCGCATGGACACGGCCCGGGGCGGCGAGCCTGAGGCTATTGGTCCGTCGACATCGACGGCGACGGCGCAGGCCGCGATGAGACCTATGCAGTCGGCGTAGCCGTTCTTCACTTCACGGACGACGCAGCCGGTGAATGGTGCAGCTCATCACGCGAAGCCTGATAACGCGCTGACATACGCCGCTTCCAGCTCTATAGGTCCCGGAAGGATGCATATGCTTGACATAACGATTACCCCTCTCAGAGATACCAGCACGGACCGTGGTATGGAGGACCGTCGACGCACTCTATCGCCGCGAACCAGTGGAATGGACGTAGGAATACCCCCTGGGTTGGGCTGGGCTGGAACGCACCAGTACCCTGTCATGCGGGAAGTGCTGGCGGTTGTGGCACTCGGGAGAAAAGTACGGTACATAGACGTGTAGTCACGAACGTGTGTGGTTCGGGCAGATTACTAGACGCTACTTCGATACTTCGACAATGACTTCGATCTAATATTAATACAGGAGTGCTAGTGTGATTTGGTTCTCGTAGCTTGGTGGGCTCGCGCCTCGCCCTAACAGGCGTCGAGCGAGGCGTGGCGCCGTATGTAGGAATGTATGCGTAGGGAAGGTGCAGTTGAGATACAGTTAATTAGGCAGTGGATGCGAGAGAGAAGAAGGGAAATCGGAGGATTGGACAACCAAAATGCGACCAAAACAAGACCCGCGACCAGTAGAAGCCAGAACGGAACGGAATAGTTCAATACAATGTATATTGAACCGACCGAATCCGGACGTAGCTGCGCCTCGCGCACCAATGTCGGCGACGCCGCGCGTCTGGGGAGGTTTACCAACGGTAATGATGATGCCACAAGACGAGGGGAATATGAAAAAGAAAAGAAAAGGACAATGGGGTTATGTTAGGTATACAATGTCTGCTGCTTGTCATGGATATAGCACTTTTGATCGTGAGGAATGGGCGATGACTTGACGATGGTGATGGCGATGAGAGTTCTGTGCTGTGAACGCGGGATATGATATGCAAGAGCGGGAATCGTGGATGCACGCCCCTCTTTTGGGCGGATGCAAGAATGCAGGGTTGATGGCAGAGTCGGTGCGATGCATGGCAAGGCGAAAGGACGGCGTGATGCGGACGGATTGGGAGGATCGTCGCGGGGTGCAGGCTCGCGCCTACGCACGAAACGTCGAAACCCCGCAGAGGCGCACTGGTTCTGAAGGACTGAATCAGCTCCAGAGTTCGCCCGCGTGGGACTCATCCAGGCTGGTCAGCCCCTCGGCTGCGCGCAGGGCCTCGTAATCACTGATGCCCACGGCGCCGCTCGCCATGGCAAGCGCGAGCGCGGCGATCGCTTTTTCGGAGTGCGACGCGTTGGTCGGGATGCTCGGCGAGGGCATCGTGGCCGACGGCGAGCCTGCAGTGGGCAACGGGCAACTCTCGCTGGCTTGCGCTGAGAGCGGAAGCGAGACGAGCGAGGAGTTCGTTGAGGTCGAATAAGTGTGCGATAATGCGGGGGTCGAGAATGGGCCCGAGGCGGAGGAGGCTAACTCGAGGTCCATGTCCCCATGACCATCGTCTTCGGATGAGTACGCGGACAACCCAGCTTCGATAGGAGAGGAACTCCGTTCGTCACCATCGCTGCTCTCGAAAGACTGGATCTCCGCGTCAGGTAGGTCAATGTCCATGGAACCCAGGGACATCGTCCTTTGAGGCGCGGGGAACGACGATGCCCCGCCGACAATGAAGATGTCATCCTCATCGTCCTCGGGTTGCTCCATGACGGCCTCGCTCGCCTGTGGTGTGCCGTAATAGGACGTAAGACGGCGCCAGGACCGCCGCCCCTCAGCGGAAGGCCGTTCGGGACGCGCTGACCTGGAGCGGGTCGATTCCCAGTCGCGCATCTTGCGGACGAGGCCCTCGCCAGACTCGACCACGCTTCGGTGCAGCTCGCCAAGGGCGTCTGCGCGCAGGCGGCGTGCCTCATCCGATGACATCCCATCGANCCCGCGCGGGGATGCTTCGCGCGATACGCGAGCACGCCCAGGCTGCTTCCGTGCCTTCTTCTGGGGAAAGAAGTGGAACGCAGCTGATGTGCATGGGAGGCCGGTGCTCGAGCTGGAGCTCGAGGCAAAGTTGAAGTTCGTCGTGGGCTGCACGGGGAAGACAGGGTCCGAAAGCATTCCGAATGGCTCGTCGGACGAGTCTTCGGCCTAAGTGCGAGGTTGCGAGTTGAGCGTGCATTCTCCGATAGACATGAAGGTGGAGGGTTTTCTTACATTTGATCCCCTGCGTGCGCGCTTGCCCCTCCGCCACTGGTCAACGTCCCATTTCTCGGCTGGTTGACCGTGCGCGAGATCCTTATACGAAGGGCTTCGGATGGAGCTAGGTCGAGAGCGTTTGGCGGATATGCGCCATTTCACGTCGTCCGGTTGGTGGCGGGGGATGGGAGAGGAGGCGGAGTGCGAGCGGCGGCGATGAGAGAGCCTGTTCGGGGACAACATTTGTGAAAGCGTGAGGTTGATGCACGCCTTGCGACACGACGGGGACGTGGTGGTGGTAAAGAAGAAAGCGGCGAGATTGTCGACGGACGACGAAGGGACGGAGGGAGGGGTGGGGGTGGGGCACGGCGGGAAGGAGAGCCCCAGGGACTGCAGCCAATGGAGCGGGCGATGTTCTGTGCTCCTCCTGCTATACATACCAGTTCCCCTCGGCGTTT